>JAMKCH010004686.1:0-65760 GCA_023653785.1 Ophioderma brevispina | reverse complement strand
TAGTACACAGTGTAGAATAGGGGAAAATGTGTTTTTTCACCAAAAAAAGTTTAGAATATCCGGTTTCCACACGGTTTTTGCTCTCTTTAATGGGATATGACTAGTTTTATACTCAGATAGTTTTAGTGCTACATTTTTTGAGTCGGAAACATTGCGAAATATCAATTTTCCACCCTATATCCAGTATTTTTATACTTTCCTCAACTTATGACGTCATAGTGACGTCATTATGGGAATGTTGGTACTTAATTTGATACCAATGGAAAGAAGAAACTCTAAGCTATCATGTGGTACCAAATTTATGGGAATCGGATGTTCAGTAATAGGGGGAAAAGAATCTTTTAAAAAATCTTTAAAACTTGATTTTCTCGACTTTTAAAGCCCTATGCAAGAAAAGTGTCATTTTTTATTTGTCATCAAATTTAATAAATGACGTCATTTCAGGGAGAAGGTCAACTGCTGTGTGAAACTTTTTTGCCCATTAAATGTGTAACATTTCCGTGTACATTTTACGTTTTTGTAACAGGTTAAGGAGCCTACCTTGTCTAGAAAAATGCACATTTGTCAGGGGGAACTTACTTTTTTTGAACTGTATACAAACCATGTATAAAGAAAGTTAGCGATCGTGGCCAGCAGCATGTAAAAAATCCGTATACGGTCAAATTCGTTAAAGGTGCTTGTTCCGATTTTTGTCTATCGTGTTCTCTACTTGATATGGGAGCCTGACACTTGTATATACTCTGACCGTGGGAAACAAACTTGCGGTTCTGATGCTAGGCCTCAGATGCGATACTAGTAAAGCATAGAGCAATGCATGCCCTATTCAATACTGTGCTAATATTGATGGTTAACCATAAAAACGGCAGTTTTTGGTCAATATCTTGGGAAAGTAATGGATTTGGAAGCTGAAATTTCAGGAGGACAATGAGAAAAATACAGCCTTTCAGCTGATATCAAAATTGATACTACTTCCGGTTAAAGGTGCACTTCGTGATTCTAACCCTTCTGGTTTGTTCATGTTTCGCTAGATATCCTTGAGAAAAGCTTATTCCCAAAATTTCAGTTGATTCTGATCTTGCGTTTTGGTGTAATGAGCAAATGTTCCTATCACAATCTCCCATAGAACAGTACAGTAATTTCTTGCAGAGGCGATCGAATTTGCACTTCAGATTGGGCACATCCGCAATCCGTTTTGATGCGAGAGCTAAAAACGTGATTTTGTAAGCCCCATCATCGTCTCAGCATAGAGCACTGTGTAAAATTAATATTGGTCGACCAAAATGGGACACATTTTCGCTCATAACTTCCAAACCAAAAGCTACCAAACATCCTTTGGCTCTAAGATTTTACAGGGTAAATGAGAAAAATAGTAGCTTTCCTCTGATACCAAAATGTTGACCACTTCCGGGAAAATCTGGGGCTTCTGGGGACGAGGCTATTAGCGATCAGGCCATGGACCTTTAAATCAGCCCAACCGTTTTGATAGTTAGTAGAGGCAAAAAATGTGTACTAAATTGGCCCATAGGGTGAGTCAAAAAAAACTTGACCCTGATTGTGTCCGCCATTTTGAATTTTTAAATAATATATATCTAACATATGTGGTATCCGTGGAAAGCTTATTTCATTATCTTTAATTTGCTGCAAAGATCATTCCTATCGGTTAAGTATAGGCCAAGCTACAGTCTTTCGAATCAAGAAACTGCAGTGAATAAATAGCCTGATTTTCTTCTGGACACTGATTTCCTTCGCTGAACGCCGTTCATTTCAATGTGAATCCCTGGACAGAGTAGAAAACCGACTACTTGCTTCAAACAACTGTAGCTCGGTCTATACCTAACCGATGTGAATGATCTTTGCAATAAATTAAAGTTAATAAACCCAGCTTTCAGATGATACCAATATGTTAGATATATGTTACTTAAAAATTCAAAATGGCGGACACAATCAGGGTCAAGTTTTTTTTACTCACCCTGTAGACAGTGTGTGTTATGTGGTATACCACACTTGTGAGACGTTTTTGTTCATAAAATCAAAAGGAAACATTTCCTGGGCCTATGGGGAAATGAGAAAAACATGAACTTTATTCTGATACCAAAAACTCCACTTTGATGGAGTAACGTGGCGGGATGGGGTTGTCGATCGGGTCACCCATCACACAGGGTCTATATGCACCGACTGAAAATAAAATGACCTAATTTTAGCTAAAAATTACAAATTTGACCCCGTATTTTTAAGTGTGTAGCTATAGTTATAAGAATGGGTCATTATTACACCGAAGCAATGGAGAATTTGAGGTGGAAACGAAAAAAAAAAGTTGTAAGCGAGTGAGGGAATTATGAAAATTGTCATTAAGGAGAGAGGGGGAATGAACTTTTAAATGGATAAATCTAATAAAATCATAGGTGAATGCGATTTTTGTAATTGTAAGCGAAAGGGGAACGTGAAATTTTTCGCAAGAAAAAAAGTTGAAATCCTCCACCCCTGGCCTAAATAATGACCGCTCTGTTATACTCTACAAATATTTTCAGGTAACCGTAAATCATATTAATGCTCATAGCATAACATAACAGAACAGAGTTCAGCCAAAATATTTTGCAGATGAAATGAGAAAAATAAAAGCCAAAGATTCCAAATCTTATAGTTGGGTCATTTGGAGGAATTCCGTGACCGTGGAGGGCAGAGCATTATCAGTGGATTTGTCCTCTATGAAGGTTAATGAACACATTTAGCAGGGGTGCCTCTCGAGAAAATGTGGGCGGAATCCAGGAGGGGGGAAATTCATAATACAGGGGTCAAAAATTAAAATGCTTGGATTGCTGTAAAAAGGTAACCAAAGTGTTCGTCTTGTTATAAGGATTAAAAAAAGGTATAGTTTGTACTACTTACAACTTACGGTTATGGAGATATAAGACAAAAATCGTCAAATGTGTCAAATGTCGTCTTAAAAGGTTAAATCTAAAATATTGCTCCGACTTCTTTAAAAATTGGCTCAAATTGTTCATCTTTCCTCAGAGACTGCAGCAAAAAAATTTTGCACTATTTAACATATTTTTAAAATTCGGAGATCAATAGAGGTCAATGGGGTTGACCTTATTTGTCAATTATCTCGATAAACAAATAAATGTCAACTACTTTTGTTGCAATCCCTGTGGAAAGGTTAACAATTTGAGACCATTTTTAAAGAAATCGGTACAATATTAAAGATTTAACCTTTGGTGATGACCTTTGACATTTGACGAATTTTGTCTTATACCTCTTTAACCATACCTTGTAGGTAGTACAAACTATACCTTTTATAATCCTTGTAACAAGAACAACACGTTGGTTACCTTTTTGCAGCAATCCAAGCATCAGTTTAATTTTTGACCCCTGTAGTATGAACTTAACCCCCCCCCCCTCCTGGATTCCGCCCACAGTTTCTCAGGGCGGAATTTGTTCATTAATTTTCAGAGAAGACAAATCCACTGAAAAATGATGCTCTGCTCTCCACGGTCACGGAAATGCTCCAAATGACCCAACTATTAGGTTTGATGATGGGGTGACTGAGGATCAGGTCGCTGTCTCTCAGTTTGGGCTTTTTTTGGCTACATGCTACATGTGTCTCAAAAAGTGCTGAGATTCTCATGACTTGCGCCCTCTTTGGGGTCACTCAACCGTGAATTTTTGTTGTCACCATAATCCTAGTCAAAAATTAGAAACTTCCATCAACACCTTATGGAAATATCGGCAGTAATGCAAGAAGCTCTGGAAAGCTTTCATAAAATTAACTTCTTTTAAGAATTTCAAACTATGTGGGTCTAAAGAAGTTTAAACTATGTGGGTCTTTGGACTTGCTCAAACAGTACTTTTCTGGTGCAGCGACTCGTATGCAAACTAATACCACACCTTAGACATTTCAATGATAAATGTTGTATTTTGGTGGCCATTTTGTAAATTATTTATCCCTCTGCACTCAAAGTCAAAAGGTTAACTGGCATAATCAGTTCAAAATATATCTCTAGAAAGTTGTGTCAAACACCTATACTAAAAATAAATAGTGAAGTGACTTTTTTTCAAAATCCTGGTTTAAACGTATATTGTATTTTAGCGGCCATTTTGAATTTGATCAACATTTACCCCTTGGGCCACAACTTAAGCTGAGAAGTTGCCCCATCTCTCCTTTTTTTTCTTTTCGCTATTGAAATTTTAGCAATTGCTATTCGTAATACTGCAATGAAAGCATAAAAGGGATTAAAGTTGGTGACTCTGAAAAGAAAATTGGTTTACTTGCTGATGATACTACTTGTTTTTACAGGGAGATATGGATTTATTTCAATATTTCAATCTCTTTTTCAATATATAAATTTGCATTTTTCTCGGGTTGTAAAGTTAATTGATCAAAATCGGAGGCAATTCATATTTGGACTTTTAAAGGGCAGCATGTTCCATCCATTCGAAAATTCAGGCCTGAAGTGGAAAGCTATGCTTTTAAAACTCTTGGAATAACCTTTTCTTTGAACACAAAAGCTCTCTACGGTCTGAATTTCATCCCTTTTTCATCAAATTGAACAGACCCTTATAATTGTTGGCGTTCTATAGAAGTCTTTCACTTTGGAGGAAAGTTACTGTTATCAAATCTTTGTTACTCCCTCAGTTACTTTATCTCTTTTCTGTTTTGTGCATCAATACTAAGGTCTTTTAAAAAAAAAATTAAATAGTGTCTTCTTCAAATTTATTTGGAGTGGAGGGAATGATAGAATTAAGCGCAACATCTTCTGTAATGATTACAGTGATGGTGGTCTTCGACTGGTTGACCCTCTGGTGTTTTCAGAGGCTCAAAAGTTAGTTTGCATGGTTTTAAACCATGGAGTTAGGGAGCGGTCATTGTTGGGGGGGGGGGGGTGGAGGATTTCAATTTTTTTTCGGCAAAATTTTCGCGTTTCCCCCTCGCTTCCGTTCAAAAATTTCCCCCCCCCCCCCCCCCCGATCATGCTGATTTCCCCATTTAAAAGTTCATGTTCCCCTCTCTCTCGTTGATGAAAAATTTCACGTTCCCCTCTCTCTAGTCTTACAAAAAAATTTTCGGGTTCCCCCCTCAAATCCTTCATTCCCCCTGGCGTAAATAATGACCCCTCCCTTAATAACTCCATGGTTAAACAATTGCTTGATCCTGATTATACCAGTTTTTGGAAATCCCTTGAAATGTCCTTTCTTTTTCTGATTTCAATCCAGATTACACAATTTTGATGAGGTCGGATGCTCCAGATTCAGTTTTAAATACTCTTTCCAATTGTCAACTAGCTGAAACTATAAAATTGTGGTATTTATACAGAAGTAGAATGAAGGAAAATTAAATTAGTCTGACTTCCATCTTCATCTCCAAGGAGCCCCCCCCCCATGCACCAACGGGAGCGTGATTTTAAAAATATAAATTAACAAACTCTAAACATTGTTTTGCTTTTTACTGTACTTCGTAGAAAATTAAAAACCACTAACCAAATAACCAAAAAAATTGCAGTTGTACATTTTAGGAAAATTAATTGAAGTGAGAAAGAGAAAATAATCCTTAAGTAATCTTTAAAAACACGATTTTCTCGATTGTTATAGGAAGTTCCTCTTGAAAAACATAGTTTATCACAAAACATATAGTTTTTTCATCTTGAAAAACATTGATTGATATTAAAGCATAGTTTCGAAAAAAGAAAACACACAAATAAAACAATGTGTGTTTGGCATAGAAATTATAACATCTTTTTACCTTTTTTTTGGTCGAGGACGCCGGACGCAGCGATTACAATTTTGCTGAGGTCCGTCATTATAGCGCGCATGAAAATACACACGCTGCCAACCACCCCCCCCCCCCCCAATTTGATCATTTGTGTTGAATTCCCGGACTGAGAGTTACCCCCGCAATAATATTGATCTTAAAAAGAAAAAGCTAAAAAAATATTAATTACATAACATGTTACAAGTTATTTTTTTAACTAAATTTATTTAGAGAAGGCCATCGAAATTTAGAAAGGGAGGAGTGGGGCACTAAAGGGAATCAAAATCCTTTCCCCCTTTAGCTCCTGCCCCAAAATCAATTAATGAGACCAGCAAAAGTAATAAATAGATAGTATGCCGTGTTCACCTTTGCAAAATGTATTCTGAAGAAAGTGCGATGTCCCTAATTATTGTTTCCCCTTCCTGTCACCCCTAAATGTCTGAATACGGCACTGGTTTCCCGATTAACTTTGTATTGCTTTTATATACAAAAGAGCTCAAAAGGTCCCAAATAGATTTTGCGGAAGAGAGATTTTGCGAGAGCTCAGAAGGGCCAATACTAATATACTGACTTGACAAAGAGAAGCGGAATTTTTTAAAGGGCCTTTTTTTATTTTTTTTTTGTCCCAAAAGGTCCCTTTCGTTAAGAAGAAGTCCATTTTTGACAATTGCCCCCCCCCCCTTTTTTTTTTAAAGGGAGGGAGGCGAATTTGAGGGAAAGCCCCCCCCCCCCCCCCCCCAAAAAAAAAAAAACATCATGGTTTCGGGCCTGCCTGGACAATCCCGGTGTACAATAAAATTTAAAAAAAATGAAAATATATTTGCAAATTATTTTAGATTTAATTTAATTCTAATTTAATTCATGGTAAACAAGGATTTTATTCAGTTCATTTTACAAATTTACAGGCCTAGTTTTATTGCAACCTTTTTGAATGAAAAAGTACAAAACCAATTGCGACTATATAAAATACATCAATCATGTTTATTTGAATTTTCTCTGCCATCTAACGATTTTCTGTCCACACGTTCGTACATGTGTGCAACGTACTTCAAATTTCCGTAAAATTGACTTTCTTCTATATTCAGTGCCTTTGTTCTCGTTTTGCTCTTTGTTCAAATTTCAAAACGGCTACCATCTGCCACGCGACCGCACGCGACACCCTGTTATCCACTTGAAGCCCTTCATTTGATATTTAATTTTAGCTGATATTGATCAACTTTCACTCAAGGCTAAGCAAATAATCTTACTCAATGCACGGAACACTAGAGGGTCAAAGTTTGCGTAACTGATAAGAAGGCGCATGCTCAACTAATTCAAAATCACACCGCGAAATGAAAACATCAACATGGACGGGATGAACGTGGTTATGTATGACACGGTGTGTACTGAAGAACCGGAAGATTGTATTGAACATGAAGATTTTTCCGAAACTTTACCGCCCTGCAAGGAGTGCGAAAGAAACTTATTCTACAGGAAGAGCACATTTAATGTATTTGATGGGCTTTTCGTGCTGATCTCGATGGGAACATTGGTAGCTGACATTGTGACAGGTACAGAATTCGGAAACCCCATTGTTTTTTAAATCGTCTGCTTATGATGTTTTGTAACTTTACGAAGATTGTTTTCTTTCAGTGTATCTCAAATTTCTGTCTATGTTTTGTAAAGGTTTTGCAGTTCATCATGAGTGAGTTACTGCCTGATCAGGCGCAATGAATAATATTTTTTTTACCTCGACATGGTCGTGGATTTTGTAGTTGTGCATGTTGTACCTAGAGCGTTTTGATTTTTGCTCGTAGTCTCGAAAGCTCTCAGAATAATTGTCTCTGAAGACTTGCTAGAGCAAACAAGTCCATGCATGGATTTTTTTGTTGTTTATGACTTTAGTTTGATTTAAAAAATAAGTAAATACCGTGAAGTGTTTACGTTGTACTTTTAATCACAACTAACATTGAAACAAGGTCTGGAACTGGAAGCTATTGCTAAATACAATACTAGTCATGCTAACTAATGTTCATTTAATTTTTTTAAAAAATCTTATTTTTCCAAAATTAAAGAGAAATTTATAACCAATTTTGAAATGAATGTCAATTATTATATCGAAAATGACTCGAAATGACACAAAATGTGTCTTATTCTTAACCTCTCATTTTGTATAAATGTAATTCTTGAACATGTTTTAAGGCTTGTAAAAAAGATTCAAAAACGAAAACATATCTTGATTCTTCATTAATTCCGCCACTGCAAGCTTGGTGATATGCCAAATGTATTTACCGTTTTTATCCATGCTCGCGATCATGCGATGCCCAGGCAGAGAACGCCCAGAAAAGATGGAAAGATGCCAGAGAGAGAAGAGGCTTAGAACTTGTTTACAGCACTGACACCATATGTTTATATCAACAATTTTAAATGTGGAGAGATCATAAACTGAGCTAGCTGAAATGAATTCCATCTGTTCACAAGTAATATCAGCTTTGCCAGGAGTACACTTTGACCTTTACAATTTTTGTATTTTAACTTTTAAATTTAAATGCCCGCAGTAAACCTGATTATGTGTGTAAGCAAATATATGACCTTTTATTTGTATACCAGTGAGCCCCGGCCCCGCCTTGAGGGCATTTAATCATGAAACACCTGTATTCAAATTATGTCATTCTGAAGGTGTGTACGAACTTGTTCATTGGCCCGGTGACATGCAACAAAGGTTTAAAGTCCGGTTATGTACATAATTCTGGCTTGCAACAGGTCTCACTGTATGGCCTTCAGTATATTGAAAGTCATGCCATTTCAATATGAATGGGGTTATCTGGAAAGGGTACTTACGTAAGATTGGGACTGGTGGACAACAAAAAAAACAAACATGCCAGTACGGGGGGGGGAAGGGCGGAGGGCTGAAGTGCTTAAGAGACGTTTTGTTGTTATTACTTGTGGGTCAGGTTAATGAATGGGTATGGAGGTTGACAAGTTGACGGGAGGGCGGGAAATGAGAGGGGGGGTTCCCTGCAAGACAACCAAGTGGACCACTAGGTCGGATTATGGCGGCGGGGGAACAATGGTAACAGTAAGGAGTCGCAGCCATAGTTACCCCTGGGGCCAGCGCGGACTATGATGATGCCGGGAGGTATAGGGGGTAAGAAGGACTAGGTTTAGCTGGTTGTACCCAACGATTGTGGTTTGTTCAGGTGCGGCTTTCTTGGGCAAACGCTCCTTTTCCGAGGAGCCACGCACATGGGAGTTTCCGTATTAACCCCGACTTATATACTTCTAATGATTAAATCATACAACCAACCAACCAACCAACCACTTGTTGCTGACACACTTTAACACTTAAGTCCCACGGGGTTTTCACTCCCGTTGGTGCCCAAGGGGGGGGGGGGGTTCCATGGGAACCCCCACCTAAGGAAACCACTTTTCCCGAGGAGTTTTTGCACGAAATTATAAGACGCACAGTGAAGGTCATAAGACAACCCCAAATCAGTCAATAAAAATGAAATTTTGTTACTTCGGCTGCAAATTAGGGGCAAAACGTGTTTCAAAACATGCAAAATTGGACATAACAGACAGCAAATTTCAAATGGGCCTTGCGCTTACATCAAACTTTGAAAACTTATTTTATGTTACTCTAGTTAGAAACCCATTTACTATATTTAACACAAAACCTGCCGTGTTAGGGACCTGTATGTTTAAACGGGTGTGTTCAAAATACACGTCGTTGTCCCATAGGGTTGTACATAACGGTTTGGCAAGTCCCATGATGAAATTGTTTGTTTTAGCACAAAAGTGTTAATTATTTTTAATGTTCCTAAGAATTATTTTACTTACATGGAATGTTGAACTTATATCAGCAAAAAAAATTTGCTTTTGTTCTCGGTCAGGCTTCGAATTACAATTTTAGAAGTACAATCACCGGTGCATGTACTTCAAAAATTTGCATGCGCAAGTAAAAGTTTTGCATGCACCGCTAATGTAAACATGGGATTGGTGCTACTGCTAACCTTTATTCATACTCTGGTACATTTAGACTATGACCGTTTGGCTACAAATTTTTATCATTTCAGCATTCAATTACTTTCTCTGAAATAAGCTAATATTGTCATAGCATGCAATATGAATCACAAAGTTGAATTTTCATGCACACTGCATGAGGATAACAAAAGTTACATGTCACAAGAGAAAGCTACATGCACCTGGGCATGTTGCACCTGGGTAAGTCGGAACCTGTTCTGGTTTCTTATTCTTATTTTTAAAATATTCCAAAGACTTCCGTTAGTGCCCAGGGGGGGGGGGGTTCCATGGGACCCCACTAATTAACTCATTAACGGCCGGGCCGATTTTAATTATTTTGGTATGAAAGAACCTAGGCGTATCCCGGGGGGATGGGGGATATACCCCCCCCAATATTTTGATGAGGGGGTGTGGTCAATACGATCATCCATCCCCCGCAATGTTGATGCCCGTTCATGCGTTTTTGATCAAAAATACCTCAATTTTACCATTTAGTTTCAAAATGGTAATTCCGCGCGCTTCGCGCGCAGTTTTGTTCCTAATTACAATCACATTTAACGATTTTAAGCTTCTAATGGCAAAATATTTTTGCGCGCTTCGCGCGCACCTGTGCTAGTATGGATCTTTTCTGTAAACCCTGTTTCACTTCAAAATTTTCACAACCCATCCCCCCCCCAATTTCAAAAGAAATTACGCCCTGAAAAGAAGCGCATTTAAAAGTCAGACAATTACAAAAAAATCGCGCAAAATCGCACGCGTAAATCGGCCAGCGGCGAAAACAAATTTTGGGGTCCATAGGAACCCCCCCCCCCTGGTCTCTTATATATATAATTATATTTTTAACGCGCGAACAATATCCACTTACACGTGATCAAGGCGCTGTGCGGCTGCTATGAAAGGCGCTCAGCCCATCCAAGAAACCATAATACCAGAAACAGATTTATGCCAGAAGCTCGATTTTATAAGCAGTAGTACCCGAGAAAACGCGGGAAACGAGTATGGACGGAAACCAAATTCACATAAAGCCACGAGAACGTGCCCCTGCCGGGAATCGAACCCGAACCTCGTTGGTGAAAGGCGAGGGAAGATACACTGCGCCAACCCGTCCCCCACTTAAGTGTTTAAAGTGCATCGAAGATTTTCAAATAACAGGTGGCCCGAAAAATGTGAAAATTCTGATTTTGGCACTGGTGGAAAGCTGTTAATATCAAACACTCACCTCTGTAGGGATTAAGCGAGAACTGTTTCTTTGATAAAATTGGTGAAATTTCTTTTTTGTATAGGAGCAAATTATACGAAATTCAGCCTATGTTGTCTATTGAATAATGAGCATATGAAAACCACCTGTTGTTTTCACTTTTAAGACATCCTGTACAAAATACAGTTAGATCATTTGAGTGTCTAATTCTATATGAATCATCATATGAACACCTTACATGGATGGCTCAAAATCTCTCGTTGTACCTTTAATTCGGAACCCCTTAGGAAAAAGCGCAGTTTTATTCCGTTAATGTTTCCAAATAATAAGTGTGTCAGAAAAAAGTGTGTCAGTGGGTCAGGTTACGGAAACTCCCCTCACATATGAAATGTTAGCGGTTGTAAGGCTGGCGCTTCGACCCAGGGTTATTCGGGGACAGTGACATCAAACATAGTGCTCTTGGGCAGGTTGGGTGAGAGCCAAATTGACCATAACGATTTATAAGTAAGGTTTTTTGGGTGACAAATTTGTTATTTTTCCAAAAAAAAATGGGTCCTGAATGAAAATAGGAGCACCCCCTGGCCCGGCTCCTTTTAAAATGCTACCATGCTCCCTGGTGCTAAACGCATTGACCGATTTCAGCCTAATTTGATCAGAAGAACCACTGCCCATGCAGCTTAGTGAATTTACAGTTTGGGATCAGTGATCTGGTGATCACGTAGGCCGATTAATGGCATTTTCTGAAAATTTATGAATCATCATTCTCCGTAATCAAGACTATCATCAACCAATTCTCTCACAAGAGCCGGCCGGTAAGGCGTTTTGACTGCAACAAGTTGAAGGTCACCATTCTGGTGTCAGAGGTCTCGGGGACAAATACCAATCTGAGAGAAAGTTTCTTATGGTCTGGAAAACAACAGAAATCACCATTTGCAATCAGGTCATCCATATCTGTCAATAAATGGAGCGGGTCATGGTCATCATTAGATACAGTTATAAAAGTTTTGAAGATTCCTCCTTTTGGGGTCTGAGTAGCACATCGTAGACATTTTTGTCAGAGGTCGGTCAGTTCATTCTATGTTTGAACACATATAGGTCAAAAGTCCCATCTCACTGTTTTTCTTCCCGACGTCAGCAATTGGCTTTATGGAATTTTCCTGTATCATAGGTGACCGGGGGGGGGTAACATTTAAATAATTACCCTTTATGCGCGAAACGAACATTTCATCGTGGACGTTGCTAAACCGTAATACTTTACAAACTCTAGATGGGAAAAGACATTATTTTGGCTACAACCCGTAAAAAATACAGGATTGCCTACAACGGCAATTTTTTGTTTTAATTTTTCGTCTGTTTGCCATTGATTTTCGCGTGTTTTGAAAACAATGTTTTTGCCCCTAATTTGCAGCCAAATAATAAATTTCATTTTATGTGCTGATTTGGAATGACCCCTTCACATGTGGATAAAATGAGCAAAAATTCCTGGGGAAAGTGGTTTCTTTGGGGTCTCAAGGTGGGAAGGTTCCCTTTTCGTGACGCACAAATTTGTTAGTGGAAAATCACCATTTCCAAGTTTTGTACAAACATTTTGCTTGCCAACATCATAACTGTACAAAAGCATATATTTTGGAAAGTTTATAAAGTAAGGATTCCAATGGCATAAACACTAACTCGATATTCAGGGTGTACAAGTAGATCAGGTGCAGAGATGCCACTGTTAAAACCCTGAAAAAGCGCGTAAAATTGGCCTTAAAAGCCTGAAAACGGACTGAAAATAAAGTATAGCGTAAATTTGGACAAACAAAAACTTAGTTTGGGATTAACTGATTTCTGATGTTTAGTATAATTTACAACATCTTCAGTCAAGCTATATGCAAACCGTTTGAGGTATACATGTAATATGGTCAATATTTGCATCACCAAATCTGATAATCTAAGGGTTTCGCCACAACTAAGGGGGGGGGGGGGGTTGAGGTGAGTAGGACAGGTTTTTGAAAAAAAAAGTGTGATTCCACTTTAAGGGGATGCTGTAACAGATTTTGATGAAATAAGGGTGTTTTTGTCATTTTGTGTTTTTTTTTTTCATTTTTTACCTTGCGCTTTGTTTTTTCTTGGTAAGAGTATATCCGATTGAGCTCAAATTTTGCAGGTGTTTTACATACCAGTAATCTGCACATTTACAGGTTGAACCATGGAAACGATACATTTTTCTATTTTCTCCCAAATATGCTAATTTGCCAACTTTGACCGACCATGTAGCTAACCCATACAAATGTTTTTAAGAAATAACATTTGTCTTTTTTAAATAGTGCTTAATTTAATAAATAAAACAAATTTTAGGAAGAGAGACCATAAAACGACCAAGAAAAATGACGCACAGCGACATAGCTCCAAAACCCAAGATTTCCACCCATATTCCGGCAACCGTTATCATATTCATAATGATCATTTTTATTGCCCAAATCGCTAAGTTTGATCACCATACACATTCCCAAAAAGTTTCAAGTGCACAAGCAAATACTTAGAAAAGTTTCTTTGCCATCGTTCCTTGACAATAGATGTCAAAATTGTTTCTTGTGTCTTCATTTTTCCTTTAAATGTTGATGTCGCTTCTTAGAACTTCGCAACCAGCTATAGAGGTAATCTCGATATTCCGAAGGTTCGTTATATTCCGACGGTTCGCTGTTCCGAAGGTTCGCTTTTCCGAATCTTAAAAAAAGGGGTTCGCAATTCCAAATATTAAAAAGGGTTTGTAATTCCAAATTTGAAAAGGGTTTCGTTATATTTAGAAAGATTCGTATTCCAAAACCAAATACCGTGTTCGTTATTCCGAATTTCAAAAGAGGTTATTGCCGAGTTTTGTTTAAATGAACATGACTTTAATGGATACTTTGAAGCCGGTGATGCCATGAAAATAATTACCATTATTTATTATGAGGTACATTTTAGGGAAAAATGAAATAACAAACAAAATCTTAGGCTTGCGCTTCGAACTCGAAATTAAAGTATTTCATTTCCTTCACTTCTTTCCTGTCTAAATTTCCGCCCCTTCATGGTGAGACGAGTTTATGATGTATTTTAATGAATTAACAGATCTAAACCACAATCCAAAACAAAATTTATTCGTACACCTCCGCTGATATATTGGAGGCCTAATTGCACATTGTTAGAACGCATGGTCAGACTTCTCGACTTCCCTTGAATATTTGGTTTATTGCCAGTTGGTCTAATCCCATTTGGTCTAATAGCCATTAGGTCTAACTTCAATTCATCTAAACCCATATTGTCTAATACCAATTTATCTAATAACCATTTAGTTTAACATCCAATTTATCTAACAACCAGAATGTCTAATATCCATTTGGTCTAATGCCCATCTAGTCTAAGGCCCATTTTGTCTACTACCATTTGGTCTAATAAGAACAAACACCATTTGGTCTAATTACCATTTGGTCTAATAGCCATCTGATCTAATATCCATCTGGTTTAATATCCATTTTGTCTGATACCCATTTGGTCTAATGTTCATTTGGTCTAACATCCATTTGGTCTAATATCCACTTGGTGTAATGTCCACCTGGTCTAATATCTACTTGGTCTAATAATACTAATTTGGTTTAATATCCATTTGGATGTTTAACTCAAAATAGATCCTAAACAATGATTTAAATATTAGACCAAGTGGATATTAGACCAGATGGACATTAGAATAAATGGATATTAGACCAAATGGGCATTAGCCCAAATGGGTATTAGACCAAATGAATATTAGACAAGATGAATATTAGACCAAGTGGATATTAGACCAGCTGGATGTTAGACCAAATGGATATTAGAGCAAATGGGTATTAGACCAGATGGATATTAGACCAGATGGATATTAGACCAAATGGAATATTAGACCAATTGGCATTAGATCAATTCGGTTATAGACGATATAGATATTACTATTAGACGATATGAGTTTTCAACCAGATGAATATTAGACTACATGGTTATTAGACTAAATGGTTAATAGCCTAAATGGTCATTATACTAAATGGTATTAGACCAATTGGAGTTAGACAAAATGGCCATGAGACCAATTGGGATTAGACCATATGGCAAGTCACCAAATATTTGGTCTCCATTAGATAGCAACATATGCTACGCATCTAATTAGGCCTATTATTAAAATGGTTTAAATTTGACATTGTAACATCCTAAGGGTGGTCAACTACAACAAATATAATGTTGTTCCTTCTCCTCCCCATAATGACGATCAACTCACTAGCTGCAAATCCTGCAGTCAAAACAATTAACTTCAAAGTGCAGTATTTTTGGGAGAGACTGAAGTTGGGCCACCGCAACTCTCTGCACCGCAGATGCAGTAAAGTATGAACTTACCTGTACTTCAAAATTGTCAATAGTTGAAAATTCAATTTTGCACCTAAAAAAAAACGAGTTTTAAATACAGAGTGTTTAGTAGTATCATGTTTTTGAGCCAGTGATTTTCATTTTCACACAAAAAATTATGTTGTTTTCATACTTGCCTTGACTTATAACATCATAATGATTTGATATTGGAATTTTTATTTTGATATCAATAAGAAGATTTAACTATCTTGTGCATGCAGTGAATGTTTAATAAAGATAATCCTGATTATCTTATAAATTAAAAAATTCAGTGAATTAACTACTGCTCATGATCTGTTGTCTTTCAGATACATTATTAACAGTATGGTACTTCAAGTCTGATAACCCTCAATATGCCTGGGGTAGTTTTACACTAGCCTTCACTCTAGGTCCATCCATCGTCATGCAGATATTCAGCGCCAGTTGGTACATTGCAGATGAGGACATGACTACCTGGAGATGGCTAATTCACTTGATTCAACTAGCCCCATTACAGAGGTAATGCCATTCTTGAAGATTTTGTAGCATCCTCTTCTCCTCTACCTTTTTCCAGTGCATAAAATGGTGTTGTGTGCAGGCCTGTACGCAATGGGGTGGGTGGGGGGGGGGTGTGGTCGCACCCCAAATTCCACAAATTGTCCACTTTTTTGCTCATTTTTAGATAAAAAGGTCCGAAATCAAGATAAAAAGTCCAAAATCTAGAGAAAAATTGACAAGAAAGTCCATTTCTTGGCAATAAAATGTTGAAAAGGTCCAAAAATGGACCATTTTTAGGGAGTTAGATCCACTTCTATATAAAAAAAAGTCCACTTTTTCGAAGGCCCACACCCCCCGTAAATAAATCCTGCGTACGGCCCTCGTTGTGTGTACTATTTCCACAGCTGCTTGTTCTAAATACAACATAGTTATTGTGATGTTTTCAAGAGTAAAAGATTTGTTCCACTTTGCAGGGACAGATAAATGTTGATTTTCAAAAGTGGGATTCAGGGGTTAAATTGACAGAATAAAACAAAATAATGTGATGAAAAATAGTTGGCCCGCCCTGGCTGGACCCCTGGACCTTTCACTTCACCTCCGTGTGACTTTGGTTTTGTGTACATAATACCGTCCTAAAATGTATCCCTAGCCATCCTGACATTTGCACCATTTGGCACCATGGTCGATTGTCTCAAAGAAAAGTGCCTGGGGGGGTCCATGCCAAGGGGGGGGGGGGATTGGAGAAATCTAAGTGGCTAACTATGTAAAGGCTTTAAGAATCATGTTACCTTTACCACTCACGCAAAGGACCCCTATTTATTTTAGAGAAACGTTGGAGGAAAATAAAAATCACCCAAAGACCTCTACTTTTAGAAAATTTGCACAATTTTCTCCCAAAGACACTATTAAAAAAGTGGTGCAAATAACCTCTAGTTATGAACAAGTTGAACTTTACTTTTATTTTTTTGCAATGTTTTTGTATCAGAATGCCATTGGTTTGAAACACCAGCCTTTACACCTTGCATCCATGTCATACATGGTATACAAGTGGGTCTCACCAACCAAATAGCGTCATTTGATATGCTTTAGGAATGGATTTTCTTTCATAAGGCAGTCTAACCAATGTTGGGAATGTGTCAAGCTATAGTTTGAGTATAATTTCTTGGCCCAGGGCATAGCGAGCGTTGCTTGTTGAATGAAGTGCGTCTACATGCAACCAGTGGTGCGCCGTTTTGGCAAGAAGCGGAACATAGTAACTTGGCCAAGAAATGATTACTCAACTATAGGCATTTTACGTTAAAGTGACTGTATATTGCATTCAAAATGAACTGCTAAACGTTTGCAATTCTCATTAAATTGTCAAGTGATCTGCTTCACCCCTCAGATACAGTCCGTGTATTTAGTTTACCGGTGGAGGCCAGAAAATCTGTGACCCTATGACTTCCAAAGTACACCACCAGCCAGAGCGAAATGAGCATGCTGCGTCTGTTTGAAGCGTTTCTAGAATCGGCCCCACAGGTGGTTTTTACAACTCTACATCTGGTGACATGAATGATATACAAGTTATTTTTATTAGGATGCATGTAAATACCATTCACAGTAAAGGTGCCAATAAAGGATTTCACATATCAGAGTCCCGTAAAAAATCAAAAGTTTTGATTTTGCCCTGATGTAAGCTTGCCATCAAGAATATCCCCTCGAAAGGATTAAGCTGAGGAAATGTTTTTGTAACCCCACAAATTGTGAAATTTCAATTTTGTCTAGATGCAAATACGAAATTCAGCTATGCTTTATATTGAATAGTAGCAAATAAAATCAACTTTTTTTTCTCTTTTAAGACATGTCTGTAGCCAAATACAAGGTAAAAAAATCTATTGAGCATCTATTCTATATGAAATGAATATTAATTTTAAAGACACAAATATTTGGGTAGCCTCCATCCTGGTGTACATTGAGTAATACTTCCCTTAGGTCTGGAATCCCTGTAGTTTAAGGTAAAGCTGGTGCAAATGCAAGTCTACCAAGTAAGGAATGCACATGGTGATTCTGTAATGTGTGGTTTACCAAGAGATTACAAGGGTCTGGATCATCTACCATGTTCTGAGCCACAACATATCAATTGACCAACACCAATGCCTACGTCATATTACTTGAACAACATTTAATGTTTGCTACAATTAATTTCAATGCCAAATCTTTTGCTAAAACATGCCATCCCCCATCTTACTGCAGTGTTTTCAAACAACGCCAATGAATGTTGTACAAAGGCAATGAATGTTGTATGTAAATAAAAACCTTAAAGCAATATTGGCCACAATTGTTTGAAGAGCTCCCCCAATTTCAAAATGTTGATATTTTGCACAGTTACGTGAGTAATTGTCTAGTAGAACATACCTGCGAACGAGAATACTAAAATATGCGTATTATCACAAAATAAGCGATTTTGTAATTGAATGGGATCCCAGATTGGACTTAACAGCAGAGATGGAAATGACTACGGTTTAATGTCCCCCATGATGAAATAGTTGCCACCTCGAGAGAATAACCTCTACAATTGACTTGCACAGACTTATTAAAAACAAAATAATGGATGAGGCGCAGTTACCCGTTTAGGGACACGTACATGGCACTATTCCCCGGGCATTTCACATTGGACGGCCGTTCCACGCAGCAGTGACTGAATTATTATCGGGGACCCCGATAATAATTATTCTCGTACAAAATTCCTTCGTTTTCGTGACACATAGACATTTTCGAGCTTAACCTTCACAGGTATAGTTTACTAGCTACGTTACCAATGCAAACGTGTAAAAAGATCCAAATTTTGAAAAAAATTGGGGGCCCCCTTCACAAAAAAATGTGCTAATATTGCTTTAATTAACTCCCTCATTTTGTTTTGTGATAGGGTTTACATTTCAAAATTTATCAAGAGTTTTAATACACCTAATGCACGATTTAAAATGAATAACATAATAGTGTTAAGGTATATTGCCTCTATATATAGGAAACAAGCACATCCATCTCTTTGTGAATGTGTACCACAGGTATATCAGCCATGGTTGTCCATTGTTTCCTCCCCCGTTTTGGGGCCATGGTGGCCTACGTAAAGACTCATCGCAAAGTGAGAAGAAAAAACGATAAGAACCTTGTGTCCAGTCACTGGTTTGATCAATGCAGACCATCTGGCGTATTGGCATGATCTCAGCAAGAGTTGTAGCTTGGTTTCTGTGGAATTCTGTTTCAACGCATACGTGTTTGCAGTTGATGGTAAGGCTTTTCATCACATGCATGCCCTCTCTAAACAAACTTCAAGTAACAAACCAACACTACGGTTTACTGATTCACCACACGGAAAAGAGTGGGCAAAATTAATTAACCTAAGGTTAAATTCTCAAGACCAGTAAAGCTTGTGATAATTTTGCTTGAATACTGTCAGCTTCATCAGAACCTGTTAATGAGTTTTCTGGTTGAAGTAGGGTTGGGTACGAAAGTCAAATTATTTTTGGGGTGGAGTTGTTGAGCAGATGATCATAGGGGCTTAGGTTAATATTATTCCTTCATCTCTGTCATCATTGAAAGCCCCCTCATGCTGGTCCTCTGCTTGGAACGCAGAAAGGGAGAACCCATGCTTGAGCGTACAGGTAATTGAGCAAGTTCCTTGAGTGAGAGAGTGGGGTGGTCTAGCGGTTAGCAAGCTTACCTCTAGAGCGAAGGTCTCGGTTCTAATCTCAGTGGGACAACTTGCTGGATTTAATTCGAGAACTCAATTTGGGATTTGATTTGTATAACAGATATTCCACTCTCTCCATGGTTCATTTGAAATGGGCAAAGTAACCATGAAAGCTTGCACCGTGCAGTGTTCCCATTCGATGTGTTTTGTATAGTGTGTTTGAATGTTGCAATATGGTGCTGTTTAAGCTGCTGCCTCAAGTTGCATTGTCTCTGTCTAGTAAGTATTAAGTTGAAAAGAATTAAGTCTCTAGCAATTTGGCCTACAGGCCACGATTTGAGATTAAATAAACCTTGATTTTTATTATTATTATAACATTGATCCAACTGTCAACAAAACTTAAGACTTGCCATTCCATGCAAACTCGGGTGCAAATTCGTCTGAGTTTGCGAGAATCAAATTTACTTGAAACGACTACATTTATTATGTATGATTCAATGGGAAAAATTGATTCTCATATCTGGATGATACGAGAATCACTGCGAGAATCGATTCTGTGATTCTCGTTGAATTTGCATCCCTGAAACTCAACAAGGTTTGACCACCTTATCCTTTTATATTTCCTTGCACTGTATTGTCATGTAAAATATTTCAACTTACCTCAATTTGCAGCTATCCACTGGTTTTGCATGACTATCTGGGTCTACCTTCAAAACACCGACTTCTGTGACACCTGGGTCGAGGAGCGCATCTTCAACGCGGTCATTGGCGTCATCTACATCTTCTGTTTCTTCAATCTGAAGGAGGGCAATTCTCGTTACCGAGTGACTATCTTCTATGTCATCATGTTTGCTGAAAATGTGATCCTGCTCATCTTATGGTACAAATACAAGGAGGAGGAAGACAGATTGCAGGAGCCTGTAGGCTTCAGTGTGGTGGTTGGTGGTTTTGCAATAGGTAAACAAAAGGATTGTATCCTATATCTTCTAAAAAGAAGCAAGGTATTAAGAGATCTCATCTTAGAGAAGTTTGGCTTGCTATTAAAAATGCATTTGGAATTTTCAATAAAATATAGATACTTGTCATTTGTGGGATCATTTTGGAACCAGTTCAGTCTAAAAGAATATTTTGCAGCTCTGATGTCAATGATGTCATAACACCACCCCTTTAGTGACTTGCAGGTTCATTTTAAAAATGAAACAACCTATACTTTGATTACCACCAAATAGGTGGAAATTATACGGTTGTTAACATTCCGCACGTAAAGTAAACCAAATGCACTCGAGCGTTTGCACAGAATCGCGCGCGCAGCGCATAATACACACGCTGCGCCTCTTGCGTTATCTTGCGCCTACACTTATTCCATATCAGTTCGCACTGTTATGAGACCTGCCTATTTGATGGTAATCAAAGTATAGTGGGTAAATTGCAACACTTAAAATGTAACACTAGGTTTTTGTATACTTTGCAGGTGTATCCAGCATGTTGTTATACTACAGGTTCTTTCATCCCAGAGGGTCTGGTGCCATTTTACTATTTAAGAAGAAAAAAGCTGAAGATGAAAACAGATTACATAGAGATGATAGGAGACGACCACGTATATCAGACGGGGCTGAAATCATTCGGCGTAGCCGCACGCTAACACCAACAACTTCACCTCGCAAGCGCCCCGGCAGTAGCCCCATGGCATATCCCATAACTTCTAGATCATTGACCCCTTGTAAGTACTCCCCTCTTAAATCCGAAGGGAAACTCCCCTATGATAGGTATGGTATGCGCCGCCAGCAACGCAGCCAGAGTGAAGCATGTATTGATGGTTTTGGCAATAGCACAGTGACACCTACCCCAAGAATGGGTAGGGTCCATTCAGAACACTTGTATTCACAAATGAATCGGCAATGTCCAATGTGGGGTTTGAATTTTCTGGGTTTGCGACTGATTTGGTGAAGCAGTTTGATAAAAAAATGGATCAGGCATGTGCTTCAGCCATGAATAACTGTTCATACGGCTCATATGGATTTGATGTAGAAGCGCAACAAAGGCATCTGCAGGATGACCGGAGCAGTGCAAAATCAGAACACACAGTCATGGTCCATGCAACATCCTCGCAACCCGATATGAGGAGGGCTTTGACATCTGTTAATGAAAGAGATCAGAGTTCTGTACTTTTAGAACCTATGCCAAACACTATTGATTCACCATCTAAGATCAAGAGTGCATATGAGGTACGGCAGATATATCACGAAATGCTAGAGGAAGAGAGGCCAAAGCGTAGCAGCAAGAGACAGTTAATGTTTGGTCAGTCAAGTACAAGTCCTTCCCCAATTAAGAATAGAACACCTAGCCCCATGTGTGCTCACCATCAGCAGTTGTCGACACAAAGAGCCAGCACCTTACCTTTAATTAAGCAAAAAGCTTGGCCCATATCTGAGGTCAAATCACAGCCACAACATGGGCAAAAGATCCATAAACCTAACAGAGGGCCACCTCCAAAAGTCCCTCCCAGAGCAGACATAACACAAAATAGAGAAATGGTGAACAGATTAAAAATTCCACATGATACTTCCAAGGCAGAAAGGGCAATGCTAAAACGTGGAGAAAAGCGCAAGTTTAGTTTTAGAGAAAAAGTGCCACCAGCATCATTGAAAGCAATGCGTTTTACACCCAAAGCAGCACCGGTAACTGATCCAAGCAGTCCTATCTGGAAGTTACAAGACCTCAATGCAAGGTTGTGGCAGCCCAAAACAGTGGATATATACAATCCAAAGTTAAATCAGTCACCAGGCAAGCCAAAATTAGTAGCTCAAAAGAGATTTGCTTCCAACTCAAATGCTAACAGTCAAGCTAAACAAGTCAATCATGAATTCTCCTTTAATTCTGATTCATCAAATAAATCTGGGAATTTTTATTCTATATTTGGACCCTCAAACCAAATTAAAACAACCGATGAGAAAAAGAGTTCTGTTAGCTCTGCAGCAAGCAATGGGCAAACACCTAGCAGCAATCAAAGAGTTCTGACAAATACTCGAACGACAAGTAGTATGAGAAATCGTCCATTTGGTGTCAGCATTAATCCTCAAAGCTTACCAAACAACTTTAACTTAAATAAAACTGAGAATATTTATGCTACAATTGATGAGAATGATAGTGTACGACATGATTATTCAGAATTAAGGTCCCAGATGAGTAACACAAGTCAGACCCACTCCAGTATTTGTACAAGCGGTGGTAGTCGAGGGAGTGGTGGTAGTCGAGGGAGTGGTGGTGGTAGTGGTGGCAAGAAAGGAAGTTATCACCTCGAGCTGATTTGCCACAGCTGGAGTTGAAACCAAGCCAACAATCTGCCCATCCAGTGACACCACTTACTCCTTCAAAGTCTTATCGTCTTGCAGATTGTGACCTCCTCAATAGCCCACATAGACAACTCACATCTTCCTCAGATAGATTAAAATCAAGACTTGATATGGCTTCAAACAAAAGAGGAAAGTGTTGTGTGACTGTACACCATACAGGGTAACAACTGAGAGACACAAATAGTCACATCATGTGAAAAAGGCTAAGTAACAAGGGAGTGGGCAATGTATTTACTGATACAAAGGAAACGATTCCTAAACCTGAACCTAACAGTCAGTGCTTTCTTCAATGGGATTCCAGTTGTGGTTCATTCAGTCAAAAAACTCAGCAGAAGGTAACACAAACAAAACCAAGTGAAAAGCATGTACCTCTCTTGAACAGGGTAGATGGAAAGGAAAATACCTTTACACGACAGCAGAGATGTACAACAAAATCTGAACCACCAAACATATTGAAGGGTGGTAAAGATACGAAGACAAGGTCACCAATAGAAAAACAATCTGCTTTGTCAGTAGTATGCCAATTATCACCAACTCACCAAGTAGAAAGAGTAGTTTAAATTCAAGAAATGATGGTGTGAATTCCAAAGTCACCCAAGCACCCACAAAAAACAAAATGATTGATGTTATCAGGAAGTCTCAGACCAGTATTGCAAAGCAGTCTGTCAAGTCCCAGAGCTTACCAGAAATCGCAAGTTCCAAAGAAACCTCACAAATTAAGAAGGGGATGAAACCAAAAGCTCACTCGGACACAAGAGGGAATTGTATAAAACCAGTGCAGACATCTATTGTCAGGAAGCCTTTGGGTGAACTACAAAATGGATCAACCACTTCTATGCTGGCTTCTACATCAAATAAAATGTCCAGAAATGAAAGACTAGACTCAAAACTGCCTAGGTCATATGACCGTTCAGACGCAACCAATGTCAGTCACAAACCCAAGCGCTCATCTCCTGTAGAAAAATTATTCCCTTTAATGCAAAGTACACCAGCTTTGCCTGATTGTAGAAAACTGTTACGATTGACAGCACTGGGGCTAAACCTAAAGTCAGGCAACCAGATACTGACATTAAAAGCAGCAATAAGACAAAGAAGAAGCCATTATCTCCTGTAGAATATAATTCTGATGAGAATCAAAGCACACCTGCCAGTTCCTCTACATCAAGAAGTGAAGTCACTAGCACAAATTCTGTGGCACCAACAACAGAATCAAGACTCAGAGACAGGATAGGTCGATATGATCCAGACATTCTTAGGTCGGGGAAGGAAAACCAACATCTTGCCATTGCTAGATGTTTGATATCTTGAGTCCAACGGATTCATTTATCTCTTCCTTGGCATTTCAAAATACTTTTGATAAGAGGATCCCACCCAAGAAACCACCACGCAGGTCATTTAGTAAAATCCCCTCTAATTCTGTATCAGATAATGTGGCTAAATTCAGTAATGCTACTGATTGATTATAAACAAATATATATTTTTATTATAATTATATATAAATGATGTCAACTGTATTCATGACAACTTGCTTGTTGTATTTCAATGACAATATTGAGAAATGTGTACTTTGTTGGTCTTGGTTTATTAACAGTATTAATTTGGTGCCTAAAGTTTCCACAGGGTAACACTATTTATCTACACTCTACACAAAACGACTTATCCCATTTAGACCAGAGGGGTATTGAGCAAACCCACAATGCACCAGTTTTTGGTAAACTTTACCTCAATAAGGCAATGTAAATACACAAAAATCTTACTCTTAACATATAAAATCCTTGACTTTCACACTCATTTTAGCTCGCAAAGCACTAGTAGTTTAAGGAATTTTATAATGATTATATATGAAATGTTTGTTGGTACTTAAACTTATAAACACTTTACCCTAGTTAGATGTGTTTGCAGTGCATTATGGGATTGACTCAAAACCCTCTGCATTCTAACTAACTAGGAAGATGCATATTCCCTTTCTGTGCATTTGGACACCTCATATTGTTTGGCTAAGTTGTGAATAACTGAGTGAAACAAAGTTGGATATCACAAGTTAAAGGGGCATTCAGTGATCCACAGCCTCGTCCCCAACTTAGCTAAGAAAAGGAGGATTTTATATCATCTGAACCGTTGGCCTAAGTAAGTATGTGTGCCTGATCGTACCTGCAGATTTGATCAACTTTAGAAGAAATCTGTAGTTTGAATTTTCTGTCCGGTCCGTTAACGGACAGAAATTACACACAGTGCTATGGAGCAGCATTTGATATTTAGGGGGGGGGGGGGACATGTTTTAGAACCGGTTATTATTTATTTATGTTTACATTCTTCATGTATAAGAAGCAAAATAGACAAAAAAATTAACTTATCAGCACTTAAAAATTTTTGAGCCATATTAATTGGCCATAATGAGGCATTCAGAGAGAAACGGGAGAGCTTCATACAATCGGGAGACCTTACGCGTGACGTCATCCCGATTACTCCAGGGCACTCGCGAAAAGCTTCTTTGAGATTTTGGCCCCAAATTATGCTCCTGGACTATATGGTCCCACGACTATATGGGATTATGCACTGGAACCATATGCTCCTGGAGCATACGTTCGGGCCAAAATCTCAAAGAGCTTTTCTTGGTGAGTGCCCAAATGGTGTTGCCCATGTTGTTACTTTTTGGAAACATTTTTTTCGCGTGAGGTGGGTGGGGCGATTAGTATGCTAATTAATAAAAAAATGATGGGGAGATCATTGTAAACAGTTTTCATTAAATAAAGCAGCACATTTTATTTTAACTTAGCTTTATTGTTGATAACCAAAATTCGTTATATTGCAAAAAAACATGTCCTCCGCCCTTTAACATTCACATCTGACATCAAAACACACCATCTCAATAACTGAATTTTAAAAACATAAACTTTCTGAGAGGATGGATAAAAATTGTATTGAACTATAACAAAACAAAGGTACTAGGATCACAAATTGCACCTTTAAAGAACCACTTTTGATATCCACCTTTTTTAGCATCCAAAATTGTGCATCAAGTTCGTGTTTTTTAAATTGATCAAATATTTGAAGAAAAAAAATTGCGCTCTGGTATAAATGGGACAATTGCTAGTGCAGAGTCAGTGTTATAGCGGAGCGGACGAGCATTGAAAATGTCTAGTTTTCGAGTTACCCCTCCCCACGTACAACAAAAACAAAACACCTTTATTTGAAGGATAAATATATAAGATTTAAGAAAACGATAGTTGTGGTTGAAATAGTTGGTGGCAGGGATGATTTCTATGCCGAAAAATGAAATTTGGGATTCAATGTAAGCGAAATTATAGTTTTATATTTTTTAAGGTAAAATATTACAATCTTAATTTTATGTATTCCTTTTGTTATGATATAGGGTTCTAATTGCATAAAGGGTTCAGGTAAACTCATTGTGGTTACATGTGATTAAAAAAGATGATTTTTTTTAGGAAAAATTTTGTTTTTGATTTTGGGGTTTAAAATTCTAGAACCTTTAAATATTGTATAAAACGAAATCTATAATATAAATGTCAGAAGATTGATAGTATTGCATGATGATTAACATTGTTTGCCCTAAGAAAATTAATAAATCTTGATATTCTAAGTTTTTAGCTAAAAACGTGATTTTTTGCCCAAAAAACACCTGCCACCAAAGTTTTTGACCAAAACCATATTTTTTAAAATTATTTATTCTTATCATTTCGATAGAAGTGGTGGTTTTGTTGTTACCGAGGGGAGGGGTTGCGCAATTGGCAGTCCCAACAGCTCCCACTAGTATAATTGATGTTAAAGTCCAATACATGATTTCATATCATTTTTGTTAAATAAGCAGCCCCTATCATGTAACTGGATAATCAGGGGAAAATGCTATTTCAGACAGGCATAAATGTAGCCAGTATATGAAGTATTTGATGATTCAGATGTATGGTGATATAATTCGTTATTCTCCCACACAAGTTTGCACATATTTTCACCTCTGTATGCAATGATTTAAAGGTTGACTAAGAGATTCCCAAGGATGGCGCCCTCAATTTTCTGACAAAATCATGGTACGGACGATACTGTCATGGAGCATAAAACTAATTGGATACACACAAATTTGAATAAACATGCCTCAAGGAGACATATCGGCAAATATGCTCCTGGAGCAATATTTGACTAAAAATATTTCTCCACTGCTCCAGGAGCATATTGGTCATATGCTTCTGGAGCATGTGCATTCAAAAGTTCCAGAAGCATTGTTCAAATAAGCTCCTGGAGCATATTTTGCTTAAAATATTTCTCCAGATTATTTATACTCCCCCCTTTCCCTTTCATGAGCATATTGACTTAGCATATTTTTCCAGATTATGCTCCAGGAACTAAATATTCAATATGCGCATGTAGGTAAAAAATACTGATCATGCTTTGTTTAGGTTTCAATACCTATTAAAAAAAATTGTATAAGTTTGATTTATTCAAGTGTAACTAGATCAAGTATAAGTTTGAACTTGATTTAATGGCAAGTTCAACTACACTTGAGTGAGTTACGCTTGATAAATCAACCTTACAAACCACGATCGTAATTCTGTGTGAAAACAGCTAGCGCCCAGGTGATGTCTAGTATATGAATGACATTGTCTCTAGAGGCATTCTAAAATCAAGGAAGTTGTTTGCAAAATGAAAATGCTTCCAAATCAACTCTTTGTTGTACTTTATATCTTTGCTATTTTGATGATTCAAGTTAATTTGAAATATTTTTAAAGAAATACATTGTTTGTAAAATTCCACTTGATTTGTCTTGTTTGCACCAGGGGGGAACTTGTATTCAAAGGGGGATATAATGTGTGAACAAGAAAACGCGTAAAAATGGTCCCTTTCTCCAACAGGGGCACTGTACGCAAGTTACATTGAGGTAGGGTTGTCACCAAACAGCAAAATTACAGAGAAAAAAGGGTATGTTTTTTTCTTAACCATGAAATTGTGATTAGGGTTTAGCGATATGTTACTCATATTAGTAAGAAGGGATAAAATCATCAAAATATCTGTTGTAAATGGAAGTATGCAAGCCCCGCCACAGATATAAAGGGTATATTAACGACAAAAAGCATTGCTTACTTGTTTAGGGGTAGCCAAAAACTGACAAAATACTTGTTTTTTAGTCGGGGAAAGTTGAAAAGTGGACAATATTGTTTAGGGTGCATTTGTTAAGTCCATGTTCATGCATCATACAGACATGAAACTTTTCCTTTGTCAGTGGAATTCCTCTTTTTTGGGGGGAGGTTTTATCCAATTTCACGCGTTTTGTCAGCTTTTTTTTGCGCATTTCCACTTTCACTATGAAGCAGTTTCAGGTCTGATTTCATCTCCCACCTCGAATACAAGTTCCCCCCCCCCCCCCGGGGGGGCTTTTGCCACAACATTTAAGAGATACTGATAGCAAAGACAAACCAAAATATCAGGGATTGATTGATTAAGTTAGGCTTATTTTGAACTGTTTATATGGTATGTATTAAAATGACAAGGTGTCCCGTAGGGCATGCACATTTTGATTTGGAGTCATTTTACCACATTATGTTTTTTTATTTGATCTACTGAGAATTTGATTTTTTTTTTAGAAAAAAAAATGCCTCAGAGATAGAAAAGGTCATTAAAATATAAATGCTTCCAAATCGAATTTGGTTTGATTGAACTAATATTGACGGTCCTTGTGGTTTTGCAATGTTTTTAAATTGGTCCCAATTGAGCACATTTGGGGAAAAATCCTTAAAAAAAAGAGAGAAAAAAGAAAAGGAAAGCTCATTGTGCATTTATTTTTTTTGGGACTACCTATTGGAAACAAACGTTCTTTTTGGACTAATGTATTTTCTTATTTGGTCAGTGGCCAGCTTTGTTTATTGTCACCTAATTATTAATTAATCTTTGATTGCATCTCTTTGAAATTATATATCAATATCAATTTTTCACTCATGAATTTTAAGAAAAGAACCAATCAACAAATTACACAAAAACCAATCATGGAAATTGTCTTAATTTTGTCAGCTGCATCTAGGTTTTATTTATGTTATTTTTTTTTTAAAGATCTCATAAGATGTGTATTTATTGATAGTATAACGTTGCTAAAGCACTGTTTGTTATATTAATTAAGCGGCCTGTATATATTGCAGAGAGCTTTTATGTTTGCATAATTTGTAAAAATTATTTGTCTTGTTAGTAACTTTTAAAAAAAGAAGAATTTTATGACGCAAAGTAGTAGTAATATATCTGTGATGGTATTCAGGGGCAAACATCAACATTAGGTTGTTTAAATTAGATGTGGTATTACCGTATAAATACCTTTAAAAGGAGTTCGGAGAATATAATTTTCTCTAGTTATAACTAGTATGAACTAGTAAATTATGTACTTTTTGTTTCATTTGTAATGAAATTTGAGCTTTCTACAGTGAATACCACATGCAGTATTGTTTCAAAGAAATTAGCATGTAGTCTGTACAATCTGTTTCTGAATTACTTTCAAATTGTGCTTTCTCAGTTTCATTTGCTGCTTTCATTGATGTTTTATTGCAATATTAAAATTATGTTATATAATTATATCATGTATGACAGTGTTTTATATGTATGTGCCATATGTTTGCCAGGTCTTTGTTTCATTTCAGTAGGCCCAAGGGTTGACATTGTAGTTTGGTAACTGAATCTTCACTCACTGTAAAAAAAAAAACATTAAATTTTGTTAGTGATTTAATTTCACTAGGACTGCCAATTTGCAAATAAAATTTTCTGTCACTAAATATTTTTTACATAGCAAAGTTTCAATTAGTGAAATTGTTTCTAACATAGTTCTCTGAGTTAATTAAAGCAATAATAGCACATTTTGTGAAAAGTGCCCCCAATTTTTAAATTGGTGAGATTTATGCTCAGTTGTGTTGGCATTTGTCAAGTAAACGATTCCTGTGAGCCTAATGCTCAAACGAGTCCATGTGTCTTAAATGAAGGGATTTTGTAATCAGACCAGGGATCCCTGATCCTAATTCAATGGTAGTGCTGGAAAATGTTAAACTTCTGTCTGTCCATTATGAAATAGCACAATTATCCTAACTTGAACTGCGTGAAGTAACGGAACAGCTAATGGATGAGCATTGACACATACATTGCGCTATTTCCCGGCTATTTCTTATTGGAATTGTAATTTCAGCGGCCGTTGAATTATTATTAGGATCTGTTATTTATTCTAATTACAAAATTCCTTCTAATGCGACACATAGAAGTTTAAGCGTTACCAGTCATGGGTAAAGTTTAATAGCCCAAGGCAAATGTGCCAAAAATTTCAAGTTATTAAAAAAAATTGAGGGCACTCTTCAAAAAATGTGCCTATTAATGCATTACCTTCAAGTATAAATTGTTGCAAAAAGACATGGTTTGGCAAATTTGCTTAAAGGTGCAATGAGAGATTCAAGTCAACATATTTTCATATAGATTAGAGACTCAATGGATTCCCTACATTTATTGGCTACAGAAATAAAATGAAATCAAAAGTGAATTTGTATATGCTTATATTTCAATAGACACCATAGTTGATTTCTTATGGGCCTCCTATATATAGGAATTAGGAAAATTTAACAATTTTGTACCAAAGAATACGTTACTTAGTTTAATCCTTTGAGATGAGGATAGTTTTGATAGAAAAAGCTTTACACCAGTGGCCAAAATCAGACATTTTCACCGTTTGTTAGGAACACCTGCTATAGAAACTCTATTGTTGCACCTTTAATAGTAAGTTGCTGTGAAAATTACTGTGTTTGACAATCAGGTCTTATTGAATATGATATGTAGAGAATAAAAGATAGGATTTGTTATTTGCCTATCCAAGATTGTGGTAATGATTGGATGGCCAGTCACTAACAAGTTAGTGACTGCCCATGCAATAGGCACCATAGCGTAAGATCTGGCGTGAAGGGCACTGTCCAATACCTTTTCTCATATAGTTTGAAGTCTGGAGTTATCTGCATGGTCAGTTACACAGTAAACATCACGCGCGCTTAATGCCAAATGTGGCCTACATACTTTTGGGTTGACAAAGTCGTGATCAAACCACAGAAAGAGGGAGATGCACTGCAAAGGCAGTTTATTCTCTTATTGCTTTTAGATACCCCAAAAAGTACCAGATACTTATTTAAAAATGCAAGCACTAATTGGAAGACAGGAGATATTGATTACTCAATACTTCTATGTGGAGAGAATGTAGATGCCTTTTTTAAAACTAAAATTTTCACCAAAGGGTGTCTTTGAATTGTAATAGGGGAATTAGTCAAGGGGAACTCAGGTCACAAAAACCAAAGGAAAACAAACCAGTAGAAAAATTGAATCAGCAACTGTCGCTTATTTAATTAGATATGATCATCCACAATAATGCCCTATTGCATATATGAACAGTATTATGATAGATGAATGGCTTTTCACAGAGGTGGAATTTGATTCATTTTTTTGGAACATCTTCCAATTCAGTGGTGATTAAGAATGGTGTCCAAACAAAGTAAGAGTGTTGCCTTTCTGAAGCCATCCATTATAGTCCAAGTCCAGATTTCGAGAGCGTAAAATTAAAATTGAACTTTAGTTTTGATAATGCAAGACCTATGTAGACTTGGTACGATTAACCAAACTTTCTGTTACCTCTACTGCACATTATTGAAAATCGAGATCTCTGAATGGGTTAGGTACTGCCCCATGGGCCACTAGGTGTTAGAATCACAATGGCAGTCCGCGGACGCCTTTAAATAGTTGCGTAAGTCAGTTCTTACACATACCTTTTTCAGTTTACGCACAGTCCTTTACACGGTGGGAATGGTTTGTGAGTCCAGCTTAATAATAACATCAAATATATGGTTTGAACGGGTATGTTCAGAATATGGTAATAGAGTAAAGGGTTTTGCAGTATCATTTACGTGCTCATAATGTATCCTCGGCGGAAAAAATCCAAACTACTGGGTGGCGGTGCCTTGCCCGCTATTTCAAACTTTCTAACCTTGGACACATTATTGACTCCTAAAATAATGGACACTGCTTTACCCCAACCATCTCCCCCTAAGCATCTAATTGTATTAGGTGCTTATTCTAAGATTCATGAAGGAAAGGCTGGGGAGAATATTAAAAATAACTGCCACATACTGTTGGTAATCTTCTGTGTATTTTTATGTCTGTAATACAATAGTTAGAGATTGTCTGTGGACTATGAAAGAAAATACGGCGTGAATGCCAAAGGTAAAACAGCAGTTTGATATCTGTCTGTGAATTTTGTTTTTGTATTAACCCATGGTAGTGGGGGACTGTGTGAACAGACTTATGTGTTATACAACCACTAAACCTGGCTGCCGTAAGGGTCAAAAATCTTGATCTTGGTGGACTAACTTTCTTGCATTGCTCTGGGAAAAAGTGCTTTAAAATGTCTGAAAATGCCTATTTTATTAAGAAAGTTCTACATATTCATGATTGACATGGTAGACTGGTACTTTTTCTCAACAAGCGCATTTGGACAGCTAGGAATTTGAGGAAATTTACCTTCCGCGGTCATCAATTTCACATCGATTTGCAATTTACTAGCTTTGGCGACATATAGAATCTTGGGTTGCCGGTCTGACCTCGGGCAAGTTTGGTGATTCGTACCGAAAAATTTTTTTTCTGGTCAATCATATGTTCAAATCTGTTATTGGTGAGTTCCTTGTACTTTGGGGGGATGTTGTTGGTATTTCCTCTGTGAGAGGTTTTTAAATGTGAAATAAACAATGCTCAAAGTTGCCATTTGTCCCATAGACTACTGTGTATAAGTGAGTTATGTGTGTAACCTTCTTGATTGTGCAAATCTGGATAAATTGTGAATTTTGGTACACAAGTACTTTATACATTGAAAATCAAAAAAAAATTGATGGAAGCACTTGCCACCCCTTTCATGGCCCCCACTGGCTTCAATGTACACAGGGGTAAAATTTTTAAAATGTTCCGATTGGTTGAAGCACACCATGATTTCTGTCTGTTACAAGGACCCAAAAAGGTTAGTTCATACACTGTGACCTTTTTATGTTTAGGAATTATGGGGTAAAACGGTACCATGGTAAAAAGTCAATTTTGGTTGTTTACAGGGGTCAAAAATTAAAAGGTTGCCTCCATTTTTTGTAAAATAATTTTATCTTTTTGTTTAAGATTAATTTCACATGAAAGTGACTGTAATATAGTAATAGTTTTTGACTATCTAGTGTTTAGTTATGAACCAAAATTGCGAATAAGTCGATAGTTTTGCCTATCTTACGGTGTCTTGGTTAGTTACCAAATGGGCGAATAAATTCACAGCTAATGGAAGCTATTGGATTCTATTTACCTGTGACCTCTTTTGTTGGACAAACGTCAAAACAAGCATAACAGATAAGGCAAACCTTTCCTTATTTCAATCCTTTACGCTAGGAAACAAGTTTTGCACCACATATTAACTGATCAAAGCAACTTTTAACTTTTGAACCCATGTACACACTAAAATTGACCTTTTCACCATTTTTACAGTTTTTACCCATTTACTCCAGCACTATAAGTCGTAGATAGTGTAAACCTATACCTTTTGAATCCTTGTAAACCGACAAACACACCATGGTGTGCTTTTAACACATTCGGAACATTTTAAATTTGTGACCCCGGTATAACCTTGAAACCCAAGCCGGGGCCCATTCAATGGGGTGGCTAGGGCTATGTTACTTTAACTACAGTCCCTGCTATGGAAACTTGACTCTGGATTGTAGGGATATGGATACAAATGCAGGATTTAATTTTCTGCAAATGTTGAATCTTTGGAAACTTAATTTGACCAATTTTTCTCACTGGGAAACTGAATTTGGACAAAGTTAGAGCTGAAAATATACATTTTTAAACTTTTTGGACAAGGAGGTAAGATCTTGGCCAAGTTTTACATTAAAGGTACAACGAGAGATTTTGAGGTACCCAAATATTGGTCATAATAGTAATTTCAATAGATTAGACAATCAATACACTTCTTACCCTGTATGTGGCTACAGCAAAATGTCTTGAAGAGAAAAGTGTTTGATTTGCTGATATTTCAATAAAAAAGGGTGGCATTTCGTATTTGCTCCTATATGAAATTAGAAATTTAACAAATTTGGTACCAAAGAAACATTTTTAGCTTAATCCGTTCAGATGGGATTTGATGGAAAGCTTTGCATCAGGGCAAAAAATCAGTACTTTTGATTTTTTAGGCGGACACCTGATATGTGAAATCTCTCATTGGCATTAACAAGTAGCGATTCTTATTGTAATTAAAGGGATTCGCAGCGATTTACTAATCCGACAACATCGAAAAAATCATCAAAAATCAATTTGTATATTTTTGTTACTGGCATGGGATGTGCGAACATAACCTGCACAGTGGTTGCTGAATCCGTGCCTATTAAAAGACAAGGCGTACTTTTTATCTGATTGTAATTTCTATACGTGCATGCGTATCAAAATTCCGCTTCAGAGTTCAAAAAGCCTTTCCGTGAGAATCACAGTATTTTCATCGCGATATTGTGCACCATGATCAATACAGTTGACCTTCAAAAACAAACTTATTGATCTTTGGTTATTCTGTACTGGTTGTAAACCACAATCAGCTGGGGAGCCTGCAGATTTTGAAACGCCGTCGCTGTATGTCTATTTGCGGGAGGACGTATGACAAATTTCCTGAAATACTTCATTTTTCACTATTTGGTGGTTATTTTCTACAATAAAGCAGTTATATGGAATGTGCAAAATTATCCCTGATTTACAAGTTTTAACAAATGCATTTCCACATTTTTCGATTCTCTCGATTATCGCGCTAATCCCTTTAATAAGAACTGGTATTTGCTCAAACTAGGGGTTTAAATACGACAAAGAAAATCCAAGTAATGTACTTAAAGCAAAAGTTAAAGAAGTACATAGCACATTTTTTGAAGAGACGCCCCAATTTTCCAAAAGAATTGAGGTTTTTTACACGGTTGCATTGGTACCTGGCTAGCAAATCTATACTTTGAATGAGTTAAGCTCGAAAATGGGCTAGGGTGCAAATTGAAGGAAATTTTGTAATTAGAATAACTGAATTATCGGAGGATCTCAAGATAATACACCGGATGTTGGAAACTGCCTTCCAATTTTGAAATAGCCGGGAAATAGTGAATGTACGTGTCTACGCTCAACCCTTAGTGGATTTATGGTCAGGCAAGTCAGTTAGAGGTCAATTTATTGAGGTGGCACTATTTCATCATGGATGGACATAAACGTCGCATTTCCAGCTCTGCCTTTAGTAAATCTGGGATCCCACTTATAATTACAAAATCGATTATTTAGATAAATACGCATTTTGCGCCATTCTCATTCGCAGGTAGTTTCCTAGACAATTGCCACATAACAATTTTGAAAATTGGGGGCGTTCTTCAAAAATGTGCAAAAATGAGATCGCAAATGGCAAGGATTTGCTGGTCTTCCAGGGCACCCCCATGGGCAGCTTTTGTGAAAATGACCATCAGAAAAGAGTACATAGGGAAAAACAATGTTTGATGTCAAAGTAGTCTAGGGTTGTCAGGGCATGAGGTCAGATGTCATCTAGGGGTTATTTAAGGCCATTGTGTAAAAATGCATAAAATGCTGCAGCTTGCACAGCTGTGGTGGGTATTAATCAAGGTTGCTCAGATTGAGGGATGGGCAGGTGGGTGTTCAGATACAAGAGGTAAAATAGTGGAGGGGCCGATGTAAATTTGGTGACGGTAATGTGATGGTTGGCAACCACTATAAAAGTATACTACTGGGTCTGACTATCAGAAAAGTCGATGTTGCCATTTTTTCTTTTTATGTTGAACTTTAGTGACCTTGACAAAGGTCAAAGGTCAAATGTGTCATACATCGTCCAAAGTATCTCCGACCGTGTACCAAAATGGTGCCAAATGTCACAAGGAATATGCATGTGATATGTATTTTGTTATTTGACCTTTGTTTTCTTGTAATAGGCAAATAACCTAAGTAGAAACAAAATATGCATAAAATGTGCCCTTTATGCAGGCACGTCTGTCCAAAGCAAGAGATAGTCTCAAGTTCTTCAACATGTAGTATCTGTAAACACTCTACTATGCTTAAATGTAGAATGAAACCTACCCATCCCCATCAGGTATTAATATTAGCTAATACCCATGGGTAAGTAAGTTAAAGGAAAGTTGTTTTGTAAAAATGTGCCAGAGAAAATGATTGATGTAAGTCGATACAAATCCGTGGAAAAAATCGTCATTTATTAAGTGAAACATAAACAAAATTCGCACCTCAGAGACAAAAGTATGTATACTATTATCTTAGTCTCAGTCACATGTATGGTGTTTTATTATTCGATCCCATCCAGAGACCCGGATAGTCTCGTCTAAAGCAGACAAGTTAACACCCTACCGGGGGTCCTCAGGTTTGGTTTGGGTACGGACATTTTGTAAAAAGTGGCAAGCAAATGTGATTATCTTAATTTGTCGTGATTGCTGGATCCTTTTCAACCTAGAAACTGGATGTCTATAGGCTAAAGCAAGATCAAAACAAAAAAAAAGTAGAGTCACCCCCATGTAGCTGCTATTAATGCCCATGGTTAAGTAGGCCTAACTGAAAATTGTGTGACACAGTTAGTAAAGGTGCCACACAAACTTGTGAGGGGGGGGGGGGTTGTTTTCCATAAAAAAGGTGCCAGAATGGAACCATGTTATGCTGTCCTCGTGCTGCTTGTCATAGTCCATAGATTGATACGGGTTATATTTTGTTCAACAACTACGTCACAATCTTCAAGTGTTCTAAACAACACTGTTATTCAATTTAGCTTCTTTCTTGATGAAAAAACGGTTTTCATGAACATTAATATTATTTCCCTGGTCTTAGGGTATGAGACGTGTGTGCAATTAATCAGGGGCCAATAGCCCCTAAGTAAGATCTAATTGTTACAGGACCTAATTCAAAATCATACTAAGCTTATGAGTTTTGTCAGGACCGTAGGCACTGGCAGTATGGAGATGGGGGAAATCCCCAAATAAAGCAGGCAGGTCACCGTCGCACCCCTCCCCCCACCAGACAAAAAAGGTCCACCTATTTGTGATTTTGTCCATAAAATTGCGTCCAAAGTGTAGAGAGTTTGACAAGAAGTCACTGTTAGTGATGAGATGTCCAAAAAGGGCCATTTTTAGGTGGGTGAGCTGCCTGTTACCAAAAGGTCCACATTTCAAAGTCCCGCACCCCCTCAAACAATGAGTTTTTAAAAAAGTACAGGAAACAAGTACAATGTAAATTTTGATTGGTCTAAAAGGCACCATTAAAACGTATGGTAAGGTACTATATCCTTAGTAAGTTTTGGAAATATTGACCCGGCAAGAAAAATTTGTGTCGTTTGTAGGCTATACTGAAGAGCTCATTTACACAAAATGAGCCGATTACGATAACAAACTCGAAATATCAAAATTGATAACACTAATGTAAGTTCAAGTCCGGTTCAAGTGCGAAAAGTACACCCTTTTTTCAAGATTTAGTGGTTTGTGACCTTTTTTTACGTTGTATCGTGAACAATCTTGAAAATATGCTTTTGACGTGTTTCTTTGGTCGCAATGATATCCCCTTATCAATGAACAGTGACTACCCCCGCCCCCCCGGGCCCTGGATGGAAAGATAATTAAACAATCCAAACATTGGGCTGAGACTGAAAAAAATAGTAACCACTAACTTTTGTTTCTGTAGTGCGAATCGTAGTTGTTTCACGGTTATAACAAAAATTATTCCATAGATTGGTTTAAACCCTCGTCTTTAAGGCCTCGTCTTACCAAGGGGGGGGGGGTTACCACCCCAGTGAACTTTGCTCCGGTGCGCTAAAATGCCAACCACTTTAGTTAAAAAGCTTATGGGTAAGTTCTTTCATCCTTTATGGTCATTTAGCGAGAAAAAAAATGTGAAGGTGCACTTCACCGGGGTTCGGGTATTGCATTCAAAGTCGAGGGTAGGGGGTTGCGCCTACAGATATTTCATGGTACTTTTTTAAATATTATGCACCGTATGGCTCTAAAACTCGATGTGTATGTAAAACTAGTCAATATGCTATCATTTCGAGCTGAAAACTGCAGGGAAAATCTGATATCCTACGATTTTAGTTCAAAAATTGGATTTTGCCTATTTTCTATGGAAAATGCAATTTTGTCGGCACAATGACTTATGGAGGTCATTGTAACGCCATACTAGGTATGTGGTACTTATTTTGGTATCAATGGAAAGAGGAGGACCATAACTATCCACTGTTAAAAATAATAAGCATCGGGGTCTTTATAACGAATTATCGAGGGGTGGTACCCCCCCGGGTAAACAGTTTTACAAAACAAATGGCGGGTAAGACGAGGGATATAGACTATGTCAACCTTTCTCTTGTACATTTCATGAAACAACTTGGTTCCTTAGCCATGGACATTAAATAGCAAGGTATAATGGCGTTGTGTAGGTCATGATACATTGTTTTTTTTTTTTTTTTTTTTTTTATTTTCTTTTTTTTTTTTATTCTCTTTTTTCTTTTTTTTTCTTGCAAAAAACATGAGGCCTAACTCTTGGCTGGGACAGGACTACCCGAATGGTGTCTGATAAGGACATGTTATGATACTTATGTCGCTTATTGCATTAATAACAAGGAAAACAAAGCTCAGTAACCAAACTAAATATTCATATGCAATATTTACTTGTGAATTGCCACAGTTTGTACCAAGTCGATATACTGGGCCGATGTAGACCATTTTGACCTTTGACCTCGTGTCGGGGTCACTAAAGGTCAACGGAAAAAAGGTAACATCGTTTTTCTGAATAGTCAGACCCAGTAGAATTACATTATAATGTTGCCCAACAATTAACATGAACTTCATGAAATCACTTTCTGGAGAACATAGGCCCCTCACTAAAAGGTTATATTGGGGTATCTGAAGTCTAATAATAATGCATATGTGAACATGCTGCGTCGACAATTTTATCTTGATGTCCACGCTCCCTAAATGCTTCTTTTTTGTGCACGATTTGATGGATGTCAATGTCACTTGGTGGAAAAGATTAGTAGGTGGGACATGCTTTTCATTTTATTTGAGTCAAAGAGTTCATCTAGGGTCATTTGTGATCAATGTATGAAAATGCTTGGAAATACTGATTGACACAAAAAAAAAAAAATTATATATAACCAAAGTTGCCCCGGATAATCAATGAGGGGGGCCCTTATGTGTGCTCAATGATAAAGGTAAAAGTCATTAAGGTCATTGACGACATCATCAACATTAGTTAAATACTAGTCTGCATGAAAAAGTGCTTACTCATCAGTAAAGAAGATATTGACGAGTGGGTTATGACATGAAGTTCGGGATTTGAGGTCAAAGGGTCGGTAGGGGTCAATGAGGTAAACACTGCTGCTCGTACAGAATTGATTAACTAACAAAAGATTGACTTAAACCTTTTAAATTCTGACTAAGAGATTTCGAAAAATATTTTTATTTCATAAACATTAAAAACATAACACAACAACAAAATTATATGGATAGAGGAGGAGCTGGGACCCAGGTCAAACCTCATCGTTTACCCCTCACTACAGAAAAGGTTTGACACCTGGGTAGTTAGTATGGACACTCTACATCAATGCTTGGTAGGTGGTATCACTTTTCAATAGGGGTCAATTGTAAGTTACACAGAGGTCAAATTTTTAAAATGCCTCCAATACATGTTGAAAAGAATGCCATATTGTCCATCTAGTCATAAGGATTCCAACAAATGTATAGTTTGTACCGCTATGACCAGTGGTTTGGGAGTTATAAGTTAAAAATGGTAAAACGGTCAATTTCTATTTGTACAGGGGTCAAATCAGAAGTTGGCTCCATTTCGATGAAATTGAAAGAAGTTGTCATATCGTTATGTGTCAAAATAAGGAATAGTTTTGACAATCTGCAATGCATAGTTACCATGTTATGGGACAAAATAGGTCCTAGGTCAATAGAATCCAAGGGTGTTGACCATCTTGAACATTATTCTCCGTAAAGTAAAAACAATTTAAAATAATCAAAATATACTTTTTAGAAGTCCTCTGCCTTAGGACAAAATTTGCAAGTATTTTAAAATAAATCAGAGTAACTGTTGCCCGAGACTGACCTTTTTACCATTTTTTGTCATTTACCCTATAACTCAAAAAACCAATGGTCCGTAGGTGGTTACAAAAACTATACATGTTTGGAATCCTTATGATTAGATGGGCAATATTGGCATAACATTTCAACAGGATTGGGGGGCATTTTAAAAATTGACCCCTGTTGTAAACTTCATTTCCCCCTATGGAAAAGTGATACCACAATTTGAGAGTACTACCTACCTAGCATTGACGTAGAGGGTCCAATACTAAACTACAAATGTGTCAAACCTTTTATGTAGTGGGAGGTAAACGAACTCCTGAAATAAGGGCCCTATGATATTCTGCCTCCTCCTCTAGGAGGATTTGACGGAAGGCCAAGAATACCAAAAAAAGGATCACACAAACTGAAATGTAATGGTAATAAGAAAACAATATAAATAACAACACTGAAACAAGTCACAAGACAGTGAAAATATTATGTTGTATACAGAAAGTAATAATAGATGATGACAGAGTTAATTTAAATTGACTTCTAAAGAGTTACAGATATGACGCTTGTTTCTTTGCCAGGTTCCAGAGAATAGGACCAGATGCTCTAATTGTTTGATCAGATGCCAGTTGTATTGGCAAGAACCTCGAATATCTTGTGTGATAGTCATGAATTTCAACATGTTCGTAAAATAGATTTGAAGGGATATGGTTAATTTATTATTTTGATGACGTATACATGAAACTGGGATGAATACTCAAAGTTTAGTGTATAAGTATCATACACATAAAAAATATCACCTTTTTAATAAGTTGGGGATGAGGTGTGGGATCACGAGCCACAGAAATGCTCCTTTAGAATGGCGGGACCATTTAAAATGGAATGTGAGCATTCTGAAACTGTTATCCCGGGAAGACTTTGTCCCTCAGTTGCCTTTATATGGCTATTAAACTATAATCCAAACTATACATTTTTAAACCTTTACACATGGATAGCGGGCTGGCGCACCGTTGAATCGCCACAGATTGAAAACCACAGGAAGTTGAATTTTGGCCACTGCACAATGTGGGCTTCACCTTATTGTCCAAAGAATTTGTATACAATATAACATCTAAATCAGAGTTTAACTTACTGCACTCACCGAGAGAATATGTTTCCCGAATAATTCGAGAACCAACGGTTCTCTTCATCAGCGGGCAGATTGAGTGAGGTGCTGAGATCTGGTGGTTCTAGGTTGAGATGTAGTATTTCTGGAAGATATCAGCAAACAGTTCTATCGGGGACAGTTCATATCCTTGAAAGGTTTAATCTTTGGTTGGCGATCCCTCTTGATATGTATCGCCTCCCGCTACTATTTAGTATCGATACGAGTGTTCCTGTCCAGTACTTTACCGCTGTCCCATCCGATGTTGTGGCCAGACTTAGCGGGGCAGATACCGGTGAATAGCACTGGAGCAAGTTGATTTGTGGCTCTTTCAGTCGAGTTTCAGCCATGTTTATATTTGCACACACGGTAATTCCCCACCCAATGCTTACGCCACATATTGCTACTTATCTTATCACGACGTTCTGTGTCAGTGCGTTCCCACTGGCCCTACATTTTCGGGTATCTATGGTACCCAGACTTACCACGACGTTTTTGTCCTGTTCAATTCCCGCTTACCCAGCTTGGTGTTTCGTACGGTGCATCACTTCCACAACCGCTGACGAAGAGTCGATATTTTAAGGCGCTCCCGAATTCCCCCTTATTGCACAGAAATTTTATTCCCAATTATTGTTGAAATACCTCTTCGTAGGTTTCTTCACTGTGCCTTTGACGCTGGGTTGTGGTGATGTGACCCCTGCGTTTGTGACATCCACCGGGATTTCTCATATTGTTGATTTGTCTGTGGACTTATAATAATAATAATAATAATCAAAGTTTATTTTAAAGGTGCTTGTTCCGATTTATTGCTGTATGTTGTTTGCTATTATGCAGAGCCTGCATGATGGTAGACGCATAATGCATGTGCAAAGCCTATTCAATGACTGTGCTAATATTGATGGTGAACCACTTAAAACGCCGGTTGGTTGTTATATTTGGATGGAAATTTGAGGCTCAAATTGTTTTTTGCCAGGACTACAGTGAGAAAAATACGGCCTTTCATCTGATTATCAAAATCGCTACTACTTCCGGGTAACTCGATGGGGGTCCCAAAGACGATCGGACAACACGCCACCTTAATCTCAACTCGTGGCCTGTAGGCCAAATTGCGTAGAGGACTTTACAAACATTACATACTAAGAATGAAACAATGCAATTGTAGCGCAGCAGCTTAAACAGCGCGATATTGCAACATTCAAAACACACTAAATCAAACACACACGGAATGGGTAATGCAACTTCATGGTCATTTTTCCCATTTCAAATGAACCATGGAGAAGTGGCATTCAGGTTTAATCAATACTGATAAAATCAACTCACAAATGTAGTTCCCGAATTAAATCCAGCAAAAGGTCCCACTGAGGATTCGATCCGAGGACCCTTGCTCCAGAGGTAAGCTGCTAACCGCTAGAAAAAAAAACCACGCAGTATGTCCGTATCCCCTACAACAGGTAATTGTTTATGGAGGTGTTTGAACGAACAAGAGCATTAGCGACTGCCCCCCAACCGTGTCAGTAAGAGTTCACGTAACATTAATAATCAGAGTGACCACATCAAGTTCACCTGCGATCTGGAAGTTGATGGACGTTAACCTTTATGGACACGCTGAATTAAACGCTCGGAAGGGGGCTCATTATCGTTGAACTGCCATGTGTACCGCCAAACCAACGCATAAGGACAATACCTCAATTTTACATCCCACCATCGCTAGAAATTAAATGAGTGTTATAAGAACTTTGGTTCATAGAGCGGAAATTGCAGTTACTGACCCAGAGGATAGGCAAGAGAACTTGATTCAAGTACAGACGGCTTTCGGTAGAGCGGTTACCAACGCTGGACATTCCATAAAGCGAATAAGTCCACACGCAAATCAACAAATATTGAGAAAGCTACGGTGGATGTCACTAAACGCAGGGGGACATCACCCATACACGTCATCCCTACCGTCCAAAGCACCAAGTGAACAAACTACGAAGATTTATTTCAACAATATGGGCTTTAGCTCGCTTCAAGCCCTTATAGACTCTTCGTCAACGTTTTAGTGGCACCTAAAGACCCAAAGACAACTTGAGGACAAAATAGGGTGTTATCTACCATATCCTTGCGAATGACTGTACCTCGGTTTACATTGGGGAAACCGGTAGAAAACAAACTCAGAATGAAGAAGAGCACAAATCAACTGCTCCAAGTGCTAATTCACCGGTATCTGCTCACGCAAAGTCTGGTCATAACATAGGGATGGGACAAGCGGTAAAGTTGACTGGAAAAGGACAATCGTAGCGATATAGAATAGTTACGGGAGAGGCGATACATATAGGAGGGCCCCCAACCAAAGATTAACACCTCAAGGATATGAATGTCCCCGATTATAACTGTTTGCTGAGATTTCTAGAAAATACTACATCTAAACCTAGAAACCCAAGGATCTCTAGAACCTCACTCAAGCTACCCGCTGATGAAGAGCCCCAGTTGGGTCTCCAAATTATTCGGGAAACCAAATTCTCTCGGTGAGGGCAGTTGAAGTTTAAACTCTTATTTATATATTTATACCTGCACGTATGAACTTGCATGTATTTAATCGGAACATCTTGTGTGAAGTATGGTGCACCAGAGGGCTATGCATTGTTTTCTCGCCATATTGCTAAGGTGGAATGATGAAAAGCAACTTCTGTTGTTTCAATCAGCGACTCAGTCCCGCTATCCATGTGTGAGGTCAGTTGACCCAATCATGTTCAGATTGTAATATGGTTCTCCCGGCACATAGCGGCATACACCAAAACACAGTTGAACTTTAATTTATTGACCCATTACCTCCACCCCCTAGGACAGGGTTTTTTGAGTTATGAAAAGTTTTGTTCATCACACCAAAAGAAAAACATTTCCTGAACCTTAAAATTTCACTGGTAGTAATGAGAAAAGATGACGTTTTACTGCTGATAGCAAAATCTCAATTTTGATGGAGTATAGATGGACATTCAATCAAATTCCATTTCAATTCATGATTTAATTCAGATTTTCCCTCATCTAATCTTTTGGATGTTTTTTAATCGTGGTTTTAAAGAGAGAATGCCATCTACCGAAGGTTTAAGACTTGATTTGTGATAACATACCTTTTATGTTAAAATAGTATACTACAATACACGTCTCAAAAGATGATAATGCCGGAGTGGGCTAATCATTTAAGATCAACACTCCCATTGTAAGAAGACTATTGATTCAGTGTTCCATGGGGAGTAGAGATTGCATATGGAATGCCAGTGCGAAAAACTTAAAATTTAGGTGAAGGACTTCTACAAGGGCAGAGGATTTCAATTGGATATGACCATTGAGACTAACATATTACCAGAAGAATAGTAACATAAAATGTCTTTTATAATCTATATTATAATCTTTGATATCAGGTCATAGCTGCTGTCTTCATCTTGGGATCTGTATGGAAAGAAAGGACAATGTGGAAAAGCGTACTTATTAAAGCTGCAAGAATAAATTGTGAATCCTCAAAACCAAATATTCCCTCAGAAGCTTTCACAAGGTATGGGGCGTATGTGTACCACCGATACACAGTTCTTATGGAGATGTTTTAAGCCTTATTCACACGTTAAAAAAAAAAATAAGCCCACAGGCAATTAACACTTTAACACTGCATAAGGGGGGGGGCTCCTAGAGCCTAATTTTTGTTTTCAGCCAAGTTTTTTTTACGTTGCAATATAATTGTTTTTTTATTTTTGTATTTGTATAACTTTTAGTTGCGCTTGCATTGCGTAAAAAAAACTCAAATCCATTCGCGTCTTTTGGTGTAAAAGCATGGGGTCCTGGGACCCACTCACTTTATGCACAACGAAGTTGGGCCCTGACAAAAATATGAAAACCTTAATAGATTATGTGTGATTTGATTTTCATAATGATACACCTAGTGACATAAACAAAGTAAAATATTAATCAAAAAATTCTTGCAAAGATAGTTAGGCACTGTGCGATAATATCATAAAACATCATGTATCGGTTTCCCTGTAGAAACTAATGGTAAAAGCATAAAGTAACCCTAAAAAACATAAAATTGTATTTTTTAACCATTTTGTTTGTGCTTAATATGGTCAATATAGTTCATTCTTCACCAATTACATTAAAGCAATCAGCACAAGTTCTAGGTGAAGCAATGCCACAGAAAATGCAGAAACAGAAAGAAACGAATTACTAGTAGTGTCTTTTTGCACATTTGACGCAAAATTAGAATCAATGTTGTACCCCTAAATTTTCTACTGAAACTATTTTTTGTCAGTTTTATTCTTAATTGTTAATGTCTTTGAAAGCCTTCTAACATGTGGTGATTTCATCTAAAAACCTTAGGAAAGTGGTTATAGTGGGCGGGTCCCGACCCCTCCTGCCCCCCCCCCCCCCGTTATGCAATAAACGGGAAGTGCAAAACCCTATCAGTTAAAAGTGTATATGGTATTGTCTTAGAGAAAGTCCATTACCCTAATGTTAATAACAGATAAAATGCAATATGGATACAATTTATTCTGTTAAAGACATCCGTCACCAAAAGACAGTGTAGATTATTTGGTATACAAACTTATGGTTCAAAAAGACACTAATAAGCAAAGACCAAATAAATAAAAAAAATACCCTCCCAATACATACTCCAAACTACCCTACCCCATACCCTAAATACTTACTTGAATGCTCTCAAGCGGTTCTATTATTGTTCAAGCTGGGTTAGCTTTTTTAACCTTGCTGTGAGCTTGTTTTTGAGGGGATGATATTAAACATCTGAAAATTAATTCACCTTTCAACTCAAGGTTTCAAAACAACAGTCTAGAGGACATTTTGGATTAGGAACGTTACCTCACTTCACTTATCTTAAAGCATAATATAAAGATAAAGGAGAAAATCTTCACAAACTAACCAAAATGCAATCTGTGGATATTTGACTTAACATATACTAAAGATATCGTAATTTTAGGGTCATTCTTCTAGCTGGTCTTCATTTGTTGAAGATGGGTAGTTATTTTTTAGGTCCAACATTATGGGAAGACGGTACGGGTACGGGGCTATTTCCTTCGGTCCTCATTTCTTGAAGACGGAGCATGATGTTCCCTTTTGTACGGGTTGTAGAAGAAAAATTAAAAGCTATTAAACTTGGTCTTAAAATAATCAATACAATTACCAAGGGTTTATTATATTTTAGATATATATTTTTTATTTTTATTTTAAGCCAAACGTGCAGTGTTCATTACTTAATTGTACTGATTATACTTGTCTTACAGGACGTTCGAAGACCAAATTCAAACTCCATTATAATAATTACTGGTTTGCACGTGCCACGCTTCGTTCGAATATTTTTTGGAATGGGGAGACACCATGCCCTGGAATGCTACAAAACCAAAGTTTCATTCATCATTGGAGTGTGATGTATACCTTGGATTCTGTATTAAATGTAAGGATTTTAAGGATTGCCCTTGCTTCCATGTCCGTCAGTACATTCCGAGTTTTCGGTAGATATAAGCACAACCTTGTTGTCCCTCCCCTGGCCTGAAAACTTGGCTTGCCAATGGACTGCCTCTCAACAACCTTCAATTTTTTCTTGACTAGTCATATTTCTTTTTTGAGAACATATTATTTTGAGTGGTAAAGGGGGGGTTACCACAAGCATAGTGTCAAGGATGGGGTTGGAAAAAAAGTTGGGAAATAACACTGGCTGGAATATATGGAGTGCAAACCACAAACGATTTGGTGCTTTGGTATGGGGGTAGTGTGCCAGCAACGGTGTGCAGAGGGTCAGGTACGGAAACTCCCCTTGATTACAAACAAGGACAGAGGACTCATGCCAGGGCAGGACAGTGGGGGCATTGAATGGATGTGCATCCCATGAGACTTGAATAGATGCAAGGATGACCTTGTGGGCCTGTGGAAGTTGCGGTGATAACGGATTTGATGGTATGTCGAAGGTGTGGGGGGGGGGCTGCCACTGGGGTTCATTTTATTTTGTCCAATACCAAGAGGCTTGGTGTGTGGCTGTTGGAGAGAGAGAGAGTGAGGAGAGAGAGAGAGAGAGAGAGGAGAGTAAGTCATCGGATCACCTTTCGGAGGTTGGTGCAGAGACCTTTGGAGGTTGGTTATTCAAATGCCTAGGATCATTTGTTTTTGTTATAGGTGATTAAAGATTCCGTACGTAAAGGACAGGTATGGAATACCTTTGGGAGCTCCTCGCATAGGTGGTTTGGGCATCACCGGGTACTATAAGGTTACTTTCTTTAAGCTTGCAAGGAAAACATTTACTAGTATGTGAAGCTTTGGACCACGGAGGGGGGCTCTAGGATTCGCCTTGATAGTACCTGTACCAAGCTTTCTGTGAGAGTGTGGAGCATCTCCAGCAGGACACAAACACGGTGCTATAAGTGTTGGTTGAAAAAAGAGTATAACACTGAAGGAATATTTATTAATCTTTTCCTGGAGAGAAAGCAGCGAACACAAGCTGGAAAAAACCGTGCGATTGGCCGGACTCGAAGTGTCGAAACGATAACATCCGTATACTAACACGAACACTCTTTGCCAACTGAGACTAACAACCTGGGTTGCGTAGAGGGAGCTAAAGATATATTTCTATAGGTGGTAGATTAGATCGAGAATGTGGCCATCGCTTTCCTAGCAGCTAGCATCAGAAAAAGAGTGTAAGTCTTTATTTTTCAAGTTACTTTTCAAGCCATAGATCTGACCTTGTATCCTCTTTTGGAACCTGCTTGCTCATGCATGAACGGAATCATACTTATCTTCTCACCCACCATTACTAAAATAAAGATCAACTTTTAAACAGGTTATGTAATTCTCATTAATCTTTTTATTTTAATTTTTCTTTTTTTATTTATTGATTAAAGTTTTTGGAAAGTCTATCCCGTCACGCGTTCGTGTGAACGGAGCGCGACCAAGATGGCTGTACAAGAAGCGTCAACACAAGCAACACTGGTAGAAACAGACCACATCATGCAAACTGAGGTCTAGGAAAAATAAGAATGAAACTTATAGATGTTAGGCATGTAGTTCCCTGTGGAGTGGTTACTTCCTTTTTGGGTGCTTATGGGCGATAGGTTAACTGTAGTAAACTAAAGGGCCCTTTTTGATGATCTGATTACGACTTTAAAAGAAATGTTTATAGTACTCTGAAAATGTTGGCCTAAAGATTGTTGTGTGCCTAACCATCTACTCTGGAAAGAATTCATAATTTGTCACTCTGTCCGTAAACAGAAATTAACAACACAGTGGGCCTATGGACACCGTGATACAAAACATTTGCTCATAACATCAAAAATGCAAAAATGCAGATCAATGAATTTGGGAATAACCTTTACTTAAGATGTAATGAACATAAACAAAAAGAAGATGTCAGAATCTTGAAATGCATTTTTAATTTGCTATACAAATTTGTATGTGGGTTAGAAATATTTAACTCAATAGTTTCATAGGTTATGTTCTAGATATCCCAATGAGTGGATGGAGTGGGTAGTTTGAGTTGGTTTCTCATCCATGAATGAAATAATCCTCATGCCACTCACATGTATGTGTGCAAGGTTTGGTTTATGACCATGACCTGACCAAAACAAAAAAAAGAAATGCTTTTTGAACATCAGTGCTTGGATGTTGGGTTTCTTTAATGAAATAGAAAAAAACATGTATTAGAATATTGAATTAAGTGATGATATTACTTGGCCACTGTATGTGGGACAGGTATTACTTAAAAAAATTGAAAATTGTAGTGAGTGCTTGAAAAAAGTTTGCCATTTTAGTCCCTCCATAAGTCGGACTCAGAGATTCGAATATTATTTTCTTTTGTGTATAATGAACAAATAGGTCAACTAGAACTAAAGATCGCACCTAAAATGCACAATCCGAAAAAAATTTGAGAGGAATCGGATGGATTTTTCGTTGGATTGCAGTAAACATTTATGTGTAGTATTAGGTTCCCATAGGATACTGTTCATAACAAAAATACGGATCCGGAAGTTTATAACAAAGTTGTGATTTTCTAAATGATGGAATTCCGATTATTTAAGCTTAGCCAATTTCACACAGGATTAGTATATGGAACAAGCAGTAGTACATGCAAAAAACACGATTTTTTGGAAATGAGGGCGCCCTCCTCAGGAAATCTCTGAGTTTGCCTTTAAATAATAAAAAAAGAAAAATTTTTAAATTTGTGTCAGTCAGTCCGTGTGATATGAAACGATAAGATGCACGCAGAGGGCTCCTCTTTCTCGTGTCCAACACTGGTTTCAAATGTGATCCAGCAGAGATGGGTACAAACGTCTGGCTGCTGCTTCATGAATTCCGCAAGGTCCTTGTTGGTGCAGAGGCTCTAAAACAATGCCTTTATTCTCTCAATCATATTTGCCAGGCAATGAAATTTCGTTAAAATTTACACAGGATGAAGTAGTTGAAAAAAGAATGCCAAAAGTGTTCGCCATTGAATTTTTATTATTATTATGGTTTGTCATAAGATGAGACTTTCAAGCAGTGGAAAGGGACCGAACCTTGCGGGACTCCTGAGATTACTGAAATAAACTCAGGCATTTGACCAAGAAGAACCAACTGTGTACTGTGGAAAAGAAGCAATCAAAAGTCCAGTATTGCAAAAGTTTGGAAGCCCTGTGCTAAGGAAAGGAAATAGGCGTCTTGGAGAAGGTGAATGTCCAGGAGAGGAGTATACAAAGATGTCTTACCTTGTTCAATTGGAGAGTACTGAGGAGGAAATTGATGCAAGTCAGAGAATCAAAGATGCTAGCACTATGCCGTAGGCAGAAATGGATAATGTTGCACCAACGGCTTTTCACATCAAACAATGACAGAAGTTTGGCAATTTCTTATTTATCTGGTCTGAATTCTATATTACATCAAACACGTGGATGTTTTAATACCTCTGGGATTTGTTGTATTAGAAATTACTAACAGGTGGATGTATTATTTGCCAGTTGTGCAAAGTGGGAGGCTGGGTGGTGGGGATAAGGAAGCAAGTGGCGTTTTATAGGTCTTAAGAAGATTAACTACTTGGAGAGAAAGTAACAAAAATATCTTACCGTGGGGAGTTTCATACTGATTGTCTTATAATTCTCAGGTCTTTCCAAAAGAATATGGGATGCAATTGTGATGACCAAGATCTATGGGTATTCCAGTAGGCAAAAAATGTATGTTATTGCATCATTGGCTCTCCACATCAACAGGACAACAAAAACTTGTCAACTATGGAGGCACTAATTCAAATGGCTCTGATTCAATTCGTGGAATGTTAGCGGGCTATGTAATTACACCAAAAATTGTTTATTTTAAATTTAAATTAATTTTATAGATATGTGGATGTAATGCGATTTTTGAAGTTAGTTTTATTTTAAATGATGTATAATCCAAGCACCTGGCTGTAGAACAGGGAATACACGAATATTCATCTTATGTGGTTGCGTAAAGGGGCTAGTTTGGACAGGTTACACAAGCCATATGGTTTTCTGATGTTAGTAGGTCTTGTGCACTAATATCAGATCGGACTGTTGTTAGAGCTTAGGTCATCTGCGTAGTCAAGGTCTGTGAGATGGGCTCATGATGTAATGATGTCAATACTCTGCGGGGGATTTAATCAACAACAATTACAAAGAGATAGGGTAGCAAGAGTATCTCCTTGGTGATTCCATTAGGTGTTATAGTAGATTTCAAAAAATAAGTGAGACCTCATTAAACGTTTTAGGTCTTCCATTCACGGGAGAGGTAAGAGAATTATTTAATGGCCACAGGTAAAAAAGTTTATTGGTACTCATACATGTATAGTAATGTAGCTATAGTAAATAAAGGTTGACTTAAAAATACATGTTGTCATATCTGAGATAGCTTGGATGTTTAAAATGACGAGTTCAGGAAACACCAGCAAATATTCAGTAAGCATTGTATTTGAACATAACTTACCTGACACTGACAAAATAAATCATTATCACAGCATTGGAGAAAAATGCATTAAGAATCAATGCACAACATAACACAACTAAAGTTTTTATTTGGCCATCAAAATGGACCAACCTGTATTCGAATTAGCAACAAAGCGGATGGGATATCCCAGCCAAAACCATAGGCCTAAGTCCTTCTATCATTAAAAGACCATTGTAGAATGAATGCATCCGTTCCAGGTCAAAAACCGATCTGTAAAGTTATTGCTTTGTACCATGGACACATATGTTTTGTAATGGCAACAAAGGCCTAGTCTCCACATGGCCGGGGACTGAACCCCCATATCATAATCGCCCTACGGAAATATGCATGAAGTTCACTTAATTTGAATATCTAATATAGAGCTCCTGTGTGGGCATTGCTCGAAGCTGGATAGGTTAAACATGTGGGCATATTGCTGTGCAATCTAATCTGGGACACACGTAGTTGGTGAGAATATGATGAACATACATCCCTGTTTGTTGGACATGTCAAAAGCCTTGGAGAAGTCTACAAACACGATGTTTATCATTTGGTCAACCTTAACAAAACCCAACTAACAAGAATCTTGGAAAAATGCCTTATATTAAGAAAATGCCTTTGTGTAAGAAATACTTGTAAACATTGTGACCAACTATTGAAATGGAGGTTTTGATTATTAATTCTTTTAGAAAATCTGGAGAAAACATTCATAAGCTTAGGTAATTGTGTCGGAGGAGTGGTTTCGGAAGGTGTCAAATTTGTTTATTGCCACGTGATTCTTTATAAAATAAGGTGATGATTTTAAAAAGAAACAAAAGTTCAATTTCAAATACGTAAAAGAGACATGGCACATTTGAAAGATTGCACCCTGCAAAATGATCAAAACCAATATTTTTGCATTGTTGCACTCTTGTTATGGTGAAAAATTTAAAAAACAGGGTGTGAACTTCAGGATTGTGAGGTCTTCATCAACTAAACCTAATATCACTGAGAGGAGAGAGAGATTTATGGACCTGGAATTATGCCTTTGTAGTAAATTTTCTTCTTACCGTGTCCAAACACAGTGGTTCTCAAATATGATCCAGCCAGAGATGGGTACAACGTCTGGCTGCTGCACTGAATTCCGCAAGGTCCTTGTTTGGGCAGAGGCTAAAACAATGCCTTTATTCTCTAAATCATATTTGCCCGCAATGAAATTTCGTAAAATTTACACAGGATGAAGTTAGTGGAATAAAGAATGCCAAAAGTGTGTCGCCATTGATATTTTTTGTTTTATTCTGGTTTTGTCATAATAAATGAGACTTTCAAACAGCTGTGAAAGACAGAACCTTGGGGCACTTCTGAGATTACTGAAATAAACTCAGGCATTTGACCAAAGAGAACCAACTGTTTACTGTTGGAAAAGAAGCAATCAAAAGTCCAGTATTGCAAAAGTTTGGAAGCCCTGTGCTAAAGAAAGTACACTGTTAGAAATTTCCGTAAATTAAGAAAAAATTCTGGCAGCAAAATTTCCGGACTTTTTTTTTCGTTCCGTAATTTTAAATTACGGAAAAATTCTGTTAAAATACACATTTTTTCCATAATATGAGACAAATTTCTGTAAAATTACTGTCAAAGTTCCGTTAATTGACAGAAATTCTGTAAATTTACCCTAAAAAGTCTGGAAATTCTGCTGCCAGAAATTTCCGGAAAATTTTCTAACAGTGTAAATAGGGTCTTGAGAAGGTGAATGTCCAGGAGAGGAGTATACAAAGATGTCTTACCTTGTTACAATTGGATTACTGAAGAATTGATGCCAGTCAAGATGATCCAAGATGGTATGCACTATGCAGTAGGCAGAAATGGATGCTGTTGCACCAACGGCTTTCACATCAACAATGACAGAAAGTTTGGCAATTTCTTATTTATCTGGTCTGAATTCTACATCAAACACGTGCTTGTTATTAATTAAATCTGGGATTTTGTAATTAGAAATTACTAACAGGTGTGATTATTTGCAGCTGTGCAAAGTTGGGAGGCTAGGTGGTAAGGAAAGCAAGTGGTATAGTCTTAAGAAGATAACTACTTTGGAGAGGAGTAACAAAAATATCTTACCGTGGGGAGTTTCATACTTGATGTCTTATAATTCTCAGTTCTTTCCAAAGAATGGATTCAAATTGTGATGATCAAAGATCTTATGGTATCCAGTAGGCAAAAAAATGTATGTTATTGCATCAATGGCTGAGAGACCGTGAGGGAAGAAAGAGGGGAGAACCTGAGTGCGACAACAAAAGGACGTGTGGCATGTTTTTAAGTGCGAAGGTGGGGAGTTTGGGAATAAGACAACGGGACTAGCGACACTAATTACGTGAAAGCCAAGCTTCTGTAGGATAGATATCGCGAGGCAGGGGAGAACAGGAGAGGCCTGAATTGGTCTAGTGTTTAGTTTGTTTGTTTGCATGTCGCGTCATGATATGGCCCAAAGAGTTCATCACAATTTTGGTTGCCTGTTAAGGAAACCATCAAATACAAAAATTCCTTCTTTAAGTGCGTATCTCTTAACCAGGACAGACACTCCACCATACCTTACAGATGGTCTAAATTTGTATCAAGGTATTGGCAGTAATTCTGATAGGAAAAGATCAAAGCCTTTTGGTCGTTCTCTGATTTTACTTGGTTTATATACTGATACCAAGCGTACTTGGAGGACAGAATCATCCACGTAATTGGTCCTGGCTCTGGAACAAGCTTTCGTTAACATAGAGAGCACCGTCCACCGGGTTTCTGTCTTAAAGCGGGGCTCCTGAAAACATACTTATTTATGATTGCTTAAAATTTGGTTACTTTGGGATGGGTTAGTTCGCCTTATTTAATTTTCTGAAGATTAGGGTTGCGTAATAAGTACCATTTCCGTGGCATCACTTTAGAATTTGATGTGAAAATACTCTCCGTGTAATATAAGGGGTCAACACTTTCGTATAGTGGTTTCAATGGAGGGCCATTGTATTTCATAAAAAGCCTACATTTTTAAAATCGCTAAAACCAGTCTAAATTTTCAGCAAGATTAATAATAAAAATCAAGATTTTTGAAATGTTAAATTAACCATTTTCAATAGGATGCGCATTAATGGGACAGCACCCCTCTGAGCATAATTTTGAGCAAAAACTGCATTTGCAAGGAAAAAGGAAAGGTCTTAGGTGGATGAAAGTTGGCATAAACATGATGCCTAATAACCCACTTGGCTTCTAGCTTCGCATTCATTAGCAGGGGGGGTGTTGGTAATTTCAGTTTGAAATCCTCCATTTATATTCCATTAATAGCACTATTAGGACCCTGAAGTAGATATATTATTGTGATGCTCTATTAATGTGTTCATTTATTTCTTGTTAAGTTTAGCTCCAAATAAGAAATCCTGATTTTTCTTGATCTTTTTGCGGTTTGGATAACATGGACTCGTCCCGGTTGGTTGTTGCAGGGGATTGTAATTTTGCTTTAGGACCCCTTGATTATCAAGGTTTCTCACACGCATTCCAAATGGTAATTTCAAGGGACATTTTGAGGGACACTTATGGATGCATTCAACTTGGTTGATATTTGGAGACTTAGGATTAGAGCATCCTGAACTCGGATTATACACTCGGCACCAAAAACATTCCGGTGTTTCTATCTAGGCTTTGATTATATTTTGCTCCTCATAATGTTGGTCAATAATGTGAATGCTTCCAATATTATTCCTGGTTATTAGTTCTGACAATTCTATTGTCACTGCAAAAATTTCAAATGCTATCCTGTGAGAGGTAAAGGCTATTGGAAGCTCAATGGGCACTTTTTAAGGCATGGATGCTGCATTTATAATTTATCTCAAATCCAAAAATTGCGAGTTTAAATCCATCCATAGTCATTCTCTTGGCAATCCTAATATTCTTTGGGATAGTTTGAAATGTTTATTACTGGCTACTGCATAGAATATACCAGCAGGAAGGAAAAAGGAAAAGGACTCTAAGACCAAAATCGTTATTTTGGACAAAATTGAAAAGGGTTTGAAGAAATACATCGCTGACATCGATGGGGAAATAGGGGAATCTAATCCCCACTTGAGAACCTGGTCGATCAACTCCTTCTTGGAAAATAAATAATGATAGTTTAAATCAGGAAACAGCTGGTTCGGTTGTAAGTCTAGAATTAAATGGGCCGAGCATGGTGAGAAGAGCTCTAGGTACTTTTGCAATTTAGAAAAGCGGTACTGTGAAAAGAAAATTAAAGTAGTCTTAGCATGGATGATGCGTTTACTCCTTCGGAACTGATCAGGATATAATTTTGATGGGGAACTGCATGCCCTTTTATTGGCAACCTTTATCTTCTGTTCTACTGCTGATTCAAAACAGGATGCAAGCTCCTTCTTGATTCAAACTTAATATCCCTCAAACTTTCTGAGCAGCTCAAAAGACACTTTTGAACAGGACCATTTCAAAAGCAGAGCTCTTGTCAAATCTTAAATCCATGCAGCATAATAGTCGCTGGTCATGGATGGGCCTACCAGCTCTGAGTTTTACCATTGTATTTTTTCAAGACATTGCTGACTTATTTTTAGCTTCGAATTATTCCTTGAACAGGGTGGTGTTGTCTCCACCCAGAGAAACGGGATCATCCTTTGCTCCTAAAAAAAGATCGGGATGCCAATACGTTAGAAATACAGTTCCCTATTCCTTATTGACGAGGATACAAAATTTGGCCAAATATGCAAGTCGGCTTCTTTTTTAACCAGCTCTAACATCTCATTCATGAGATCAAAAATGGTGTCAGGCAAGGTCGCGAAATTGGTCTGTAATATTCAAATATTATTGATTGAGTGAGTATGGATGAATAGTTATGATATTCCTGGGTCAATTGTTCTGGTAGATATCGAAAAAAGGCATTGACAGTGTTTGAACATTGTGATTCTTATTTGAGGTTCTTTCTAGATTCAAACCTGGGTGATAATTTTATCATGGATTAACGACTTTTTTATAATGGTAGGAAAACTATGTTATATTCATAATGGTTTTGTAATCCTATTGAGTAGGGCTCGGGAAATTTTCAAGTTGGCCCTCTATTTCTCAAGTTTTTTGTCCTTTTAGAGATCGAGATTCTTGCTATTTCTTTCCGTTGTAATGATGATATTAAAGGTGTTAGGGTGGAGGATATGGAAAAAAGAGTAATTACTGGCTGATGATACCACATGTTTTTACAGGGGATTTAGGATCCTTCAAGCCCTTTAATGCTCATGATAAGTTTGCCTCATTTCGGGTTGGCAAAATAATTTGTCCAGCTCTGAAGCTTATTCACATGGTAGTTAAAGGGGGTCTAATTTCTCCCTTTCAGGTGAGGTCTAAATGGAGGTCAACTACTTTTAAGACTCTGGGTATTAATTTTCTCTCAATGTTAACTCCCTGTATGGAACTTATTTTATTCCGAAATGAATCAAATGAGAAGACTCTAATTGTTGGAAACACAGGAACTTGTCTATAGTGGGAAAGTGAAAGTAACCCGTTATAATAAATCTTTGCTGTACCTCAGCTTCTTTAATTTCAAAAATGAACCACTTTTTTTTTATAAATTTCATTTGGAAATGCTGCTGCGGCTGGAATGGATAGGGTAAAGAGGGACAATTCTATGGAATGATTGTATGAAATGGTGGTGTGAGGAGTTGATACATTCTACCAGCTGTTGCTAGGAACACAAAAAATGGAGTGTGAGGTGCTTTTTGGGTTAAAAGCCTCTACTGATGGCTAAAAAGATTGATTATTTGTGTGTTTGGAAAAGAAAAGTAGAGAGAGAGGGAGATTGGATGAAAATACATTTCCAACCAGATGGTGAAAAAGTTGTGGCTGCAGGTTGAATGCTCATATTGTGTTTGAATACTCTTCTAATTGTCAGCTTGTGGAAACTATTTTGTACAGAGATAAGATGAAGACAGAATTTAAGGCGGCGATAAGGATTTCAATCTTCAAGATCCAATTTGGTGGAATAATAAAAATTTCGTCTTAAATCAAAGAAATTCTTTTTCTACACGTTTTTGGGATTTTTGAAAGGATTCTTAATATTTCTTGATCTGTTCATTGGTTAGAATTTGGTGTGTGAAACCATTTGAAATGTGGTAGTGAATTTGATTATTCCCATCACTGACGGAGAGAAGAACATATAATTTTTGAATAAAAGGCATTTGTGTTGTTGGTTTCAGAATCCCCAAAAAATATTCAGATAATATTTTTGAACAAAATTACGGCTTCTTTATATTGATCAAGTTTTAAAGGTCCCAGAAAATGTCTATTCCAATTCTAGGACCCGGCCAATATGAAGTTGAAAACAAATGGGTTGGATACTTTGGATGTCTGGATGACTGGTTGGTATGATTCATAGTGCTAATTTTGAAAGTACCATTGAAACCCAATTGCGTTTCTTTATTTTCAAATTTTTTCACACAGAGCAATTTTGTCCTACCAATTCTTTATAAAATTTGCAGGGCTGATTCTCCCAATTGTTTTTTTGTAAGGAATTCAAGGGAATCCATTTTTCATTTTTTTGTCAATGTTGAAAGTCTCCATCTGGGGGTATGAATTATTGTTTTTTAATTAATTATTGTTTCTGGGAGTCATTTTATTTTCTCCAATTTTGAGACAATGTTTGGGCATTCTTGATACATTCAGAACATGAAGCATGTATTTTCTTTCTTGTTCATTTTGTTGCTTAAAGTTTTACATCCACAGGTCTAAATTCCAAGGGGGACTGACCCCATTGCTTGCTTTTGAATCGGTCAAAATTAAACGGAACACGAATAAAAATTGCTGAAAGCAAAGGGAAATATAATATGCATTTCAAAAAGTGGACCCTTGACCTTGCGTGATTTCCTTTTTTGCCCTGTTCAGTATGCAAATTTTGGATTTAGGGCCCTACCTGGCTTGACACGGACAGGAAAATAATACTGGGCGAGAGTGTGCGGACAGATCCCGTTTCTTCCAGTCATCTTGTGCGCGGCCCCATCTCACTTTCTTCCTTAATCATCGTCCTTCGACGCTGGGGATCCCCGGGCGGTGGGAGCTATCGTTCCGCTGGCGTCGGGGGAGGATGGTCGAGCGTAGCTTCAACTCCCACACACGATTTGCTGGCGTGATTTTTTCCCCGACATTGACTCCGGCGACTTCCCAGGGTGGTCACCTCCCCTGGACCCGTCCTCCGTTTTTTCTCTTAATCTCTTTCGTCTTGTTTTGTATTGTTATATGTTAGTGGTCTGTCTTTGTTTGGGGTGGGGGGTGGCAAAAGAAAGCACGGGAGAAGGGGACAAAAGCAAAGGAGTAAAGCATTGCTTCCCTGCTAGCCCCAATCTCAACAGCTGTTTCTCGCGAGGGACGGAGGAAACGGCGAGGGGGCGCGGGACATGTTAAGTCGCGTGTGCTGGCCGGGTGTTTCCTGGTTAGGGGCGGTGGAGACCACCATTGACCAAGTTCCAATGTCATGACCAAAGGATGCTATGGCTGTATGCTTTCTGTTGGATCGGGGATAAACTTTATCTTTCCATACATGGTATCTAGATGTTACTAGTGGAAGCGTGGCCCTTTGTGAATGGGGAGGGGTGTAGGATAGGGGGGCGTGGGACCAGAGGGAGGGGGGCCGCAAACACCAAACTAAGGACAGGGAAGAAAGAGGAAGAAGAAGGGGGAAAAAATCAAGGAGGTTACATCTCAAGAAACACACAAACTATGCAGGTTCATATGCCACCAAAATAAGACAAAACTTGAACAAAAAAAATATTTTATGTTATGGTCAGAAATCAAATTTTTGACATTTTTCGTTAGGGCACCTAGTGCTACAGGAGGACACCTTGAGGATTATTGAACAAAGAAAGATTTCGCTGTTTGTACGGCCTTGTGTGGGGGAAAACAGGAGAAAACAAGACAGACAACAAAGTGCACTTTAAGAAATTTAGAGCACAATTAATTAAAACAACAACAACAACAGGAACACATAATTATAGTACTATAAGAAATTGAAGAGAACAAGCAGAGCCTTGGACGGCGAGGGTATTTGTGTTTGTCAGGCATTTCACATCATATTTGAATCACCCACTTTCTTGTTTTGTGGGCCTTGCGCTTTTGATTCAAACTTTTCTTAACCTGCTGGCCAAAAATACTTGGACCTGTCACCACATTTTCTTATTCACTGCTTCACCTGTCTCAAATGAGGCATTTGCATCCATTGTTACCATGTTGTATATTTGTTATCTAAAATCTAGATGGATATATTGGACCTTCTTCTTTCAAAAAATCCTCCTTTTATCAAACTCAGTGGCCCTCTTATCTGTCTAACAACATGAGATGAAATTGATGGTCCTTCACGATATGAAAACAAATATAGGGGTAAATGACTATATCCCAGTGCATATCAAGAGAATTGATCATGTTTGTAAGAGGGGCATAGTGTTATTCCCATAATGCATTTCCTTACAAAATACAGTTTTGGCACTGGTTGTAACGTGAAATTATAGTGAAAAAAGTCTTCAATTGCAAGATTGGAATGAGTTCTGTTATTTAGGTACTTATTGTCAGTGTAAGCCAGTATGTGACAAACCAGTGCGAAAATTGTATTGAAAGAATTACATTTTGGGAAGAACCCTATACCTCCTCTTATTAGGAGAATAAAGGTATAGATTTTGGGAACCGGTACTCTCTGTACGACGAATTGAACCCAATTGCAAGGCGATACCATTATTTGAAGGGGAAGAACGAGGGAGGAGGCCGAGTTCTTCCAGCCAAAAATAATGGTGGTCGCCGGGATTCAATTCGTGTAAAGAGAGTACCGGTTCCAAAATCATAACTTTATTCTCATTCTTTTAAACAGCACAAGATAATTTAAGGTATCTTTAACCCATTCGCGAACTTTACGCCATACGGCTTAAATTACAACAAGAAAGGACTGCCTTCACCCAGTGTGAAAACAATCGAACAACCCCGCTGAACGCAACGATCATACGCAACGAGGACGCATCGTTGGAAGGCGCGCGCGAATGTAGCCAAACGTGGTATGACGCAAGCCCTTCAACCTCCAAATAAACTCAATACGCAGCGCGTACTATCTGGGTTCAATTAAACGGAATTGAACCCCGGCAATCAGCCAATGCAAATTGCCTTACATTTTCACAGCTGATTAAGAATGGTGATAATGGTACAATAAAACTTTCCTGTTGGCTTATGGTTGTTGATGGTAAGCACACTTTTAAAAATGTTCCTAATTTACCCGACTTTCCCTCAAATGACGGGTAAACCCCACTTATTCAATAATCTTCAGCTTATTAACCTATATCTAACATTAAAATTACAATTGAAGGACAGAAAAATGAAACAATAAACATTGGCTACAAAATAATAATACACATTTTGAAAAAAAGGTAGTTAGATATACGCGCCGTTATTATTATTTTCCATAAAATACGTTCTTTTGTAACTACCTTGTTGTAATGTAAGAATACGAACTATGAAAAGTGTTTTACCTATAAACTGGGTTAAATAACGTCGTAAGACGTCATTGAAAATGCAAATCTTATTTTCCCTATCATTTTTTAAAAATCGTTTAAAAACTCTTCCTCCTTTTTGATATATTTAGTTTAATTTGAAAAAAAGCAGGCCCAAACCACAGTATAATTTGATTTAGCATTACTATCAGTTAAAGTCATGTAGTTGTAGTGGATAAGGTTTAGGCTTTGTAATCTTAAGGCCAGGTTCGAATCTATGAAGGTATGATATTAAGTTTTTCCCATATGATGATTTAAGTTAATTGGTGACATTTAGAATGTGTACATTATGGTATACCATATAAAACACAGTGTTATTAAAACTGTCTTAGATCTTTTTTCTCACGTTTTCCCTTTGGTTATTGCCTTTTTCTCCATTTTTCTCAATGGTTGCTGGAAATATAAATTTTTTTACAAACACGTGGGAACGTAATACAACGTTTGTATGATGCCATAGCTACAACGTTTTTAAAATTTGTCAGGGAAAAAGGGGGAAATTAAAAATTTGTAATTTTAATATTGTTTAAGCAAGTAAAAAAACCAACAACAATCGTTTGAGGCTAAGATTGGACGCGTTATTTTTACGTTACCTCCAATGGTTTCGTATTTTTACGGCCTCCAGTTATTTTACGTTTTATGTATGTTTAGGAGTCCCAGCTGCCAGTCAAAATTGACGTTTTGTTACAAGGTTATTTGTAACAGTGCACATTGCTGTGCTAAACTGTTGAATAACCAAGCCTTTCATACATGTTTTTCACGACCTCTTACATGATGAGTACCTCTATCATGTATGATTTCAGTAGGTAAAGCCAATTCTAGAAAAAAATCTAGCATTTCTACGGTTTTTCATCTTCCTGATTTAACATTGGTACTGATTCTGGAATTAAAGGACAAGTCACCCAAAAGATATTTGTGTACCTTCGCTGTTCAGGTAATGGCCTTTAATGTCAAACCAACGTCTTTTGAATCGAGAATCCCAATAGAATTGGTTTCCAGCAAATCTTGTTGCTTGTTTAGACTTGGATTGAATTTAAGCAATTTATGACAGGATTTTACAGAAATCTATGATGGCATGATTCATATTTGGCCAATAAAATGGCTGGTATCCTAGCTTTGGGTTTTCTATATACCACGTGACCTGATATAATCACGAGCAATTTCCATGACATGTGTTTTCTACCGTTTCCCAAAAAAACGCAACAACTTGGTGGAGGCGCCATAAAGTCTTGAAAAAAAGCCCGTGATTACTTATTCTCTTGGGGGGTGTTTTAAAAACACACAAAAACAAACAAACAAAAAGGTAAGAATGGTACTGTCGCTAATATCACCGGAAAAGTTCATAAAGGTAAAGTTAATATTAAAAGATTGATCCCAGAATCAGTAACCGCAGAACCCCTTTAACCACATTGAGGCGCTATTACCTACAATACTGCACTGTACTTTTGCGCCAAACCACCAATATGAATCTCTAAGTCCAACCACCATGTCCTTATTTTTTTAAAGACAGCTACTGCAACAGATATTAACATATAATGTTTCCATTGGTATACCAGCTAAAACATGCCATTTTAACCACTTAAAGATCGAATTAGGAAAGTAATTATCAACAACCTATTCGTATTGTCCAAATAGACAGCATTGATTAGTAGTACTATCATCATCATAATTTTGTGACGGCGCACAAATGGTTATCTTGAAAACAAAACCCAAAATTTAATGACAGAATGAATAATACAGTATTGTTAATATTGAGTTTTTTGTTGAAACATGGTTTACCTTTTCAAAGTTGATAATGTAGCATTCTCAATAACAATACATGTAACAACCAAATAACAATATCGGTAACAAGCAAGTTGCAGCCCAACGCATTTTCATTTTATCTAATGTGGAGTTTGTCTGACTTAGTCATAGTTTATATCGTCTTGTAAACATATTTTATCCCCAATAAATAAGGTTTTATATTATCAGTTTAAATAATAATATGTAAAATGCAGTCCTTTGCCCCAGTAGAAGCTGTTGCCGTCAAAAATGTTGATTGCATCAATATTGTTTTGCATTCTGTTCTTTATTGGCCAGTCCCTTTTGTTACCAGCTCCTCATTTTTGTCAAATGGGTCTGCGGGTTACTTGATTGTTGGGGGCATATCTTAAAAACTATTGCCTCTAACCTTGTATGAACTTTTCAGGGATTTAGCTACAGTTCATCTGACCTTACAAAAAAAGAATAAGTAGTCACGTACTTTTGTTTCAAAACTTATGGCGCCTGCCACCAATTGTTGCGTTTTTTTTGGGTGGGACACACGGTATTTGGGTTGGGAGCACAATTTTGTCCCCGACTGTTTACGCACCTGTTCAGCCTCTACCTTTCCCATTGTTATGCGCCAGTAATAATCAGACTATTTTTGATCTTGAGTGATGGTTGTTCTGATATTTTCCAAAGTTTCATCTTGATAATGCTTGCAATCTATCAATTTTTCTATCTGTAATAAATGACCGTGACAAATATCATGAACTTCATGATCTGACTCAATATTGCCATATGACTCATTGTAATCGTTGTTGAATAATCTCTCATAAATTCTTGGCCAAATGTTTCTTTGTCACTTGTTGTTGTTTCTGGTCTCTGGTCCAAACAATACCTTGGGCCTGTCCAAATCGTCCAGGTATCAGTTCCCTTCCTAATAGAACTCTCTCCTCTGGGATTTATCGGTTACTAAATTCTGGATTTGATTTGTATAAGAACTATTGATTCTCCCCCGTTAAGAGCTCTCCCCGGGGTTCATTTGGCATTGGGCAAATGAGCCATGAGAATACCCCGTCCTTCAGGGGATGGTTAACCGTCGGTTCCATGTACACTGCGAAGATGCCTGTATTGTAATCGCAGCCCCTCTCTAGTACCCCTGGCTTCCCCAAATCGTCCTGGACGCATACCCCCGCACCGCGCGCCAATGGCTGTACGCCTGCTATGACTAACGCTACGAACGACGGGATCCCGCGCTCATTCGTCCCACGGTACGGGTATTATCCGGCTGACTATGTTTTTTCAGTTTGTAGCTTATGGACCCATCTTTTTCACCTTCATGCGGGGACAATTGAATATTAATTATTAAAGAACAATATACAGTAGTTGAATCTTAAAGGCATTTTATTATGGGAAAACGCCAATTTGTGGAACAATAAGATTTGATGACTTCACGGCAATTGATTGTGTTTATTTTTTGCTTCGGGGGACCCATTCAGTAAAAATGACGTACGTATCCCTACATTGGAAAAACCAACCGATTATCGTCATCGTCGTCGGTTTTTGTGATCAGTAGGAAAATTTAAAATTTGTACTGTTTAGACATAATACGGTGTCTTTTGGAAAAAAAAATAATACAGCTTTTGGGCAGGGGTCCATGTACAGACCTGATTTAACAGAGTCGGATTTATATATATCGTCGCCCCCAAGAGCCAACTGATATCTGGATACCTGACACGTGACCTGGTGACCTGACACGTGACCACCAAACTCTTCATCTCGTTACCTGTTTATCACACAATACGGCAAAAAGCAGCAATCAAGCATATCTTGTATCTCTGTTGTCACAGCGTAATCGATCAAGATGTGAGAATATAAATGTGGTTCTGTACAGGTATGGTAGGACAACTCTCTGTCTGCGCCTCTGCTCGATTTGGGCATTGGGGATTTCCAAACGGTAATTTGGTGAAACTGCTACATGCATTTATATGGCAGTCTCGGTTCCCGTGGACATAAAAAAACCTCCCCCCCCCATAATTTTTCTTTTTTTAAATTGTTGTTCAAAAGATCTTAGTAATATCATGATCAAATTAAGAAAAATTTTTTTTTTTTAATTTTTTAGGTTTTTTCTTTTTTTAAAGGTGCGTGTTCCCAATTTTTATTTGTATGTGTTCTCTAAACTTGATATGAAGAGCCTGCACTTGGCACTCATAAACCCCATCAAGTACCGTGGGAACCAACTTCGTTTTAAGATGGTAGAACGCAATAATGCATGTGCAAAGCCCTTTCAATCTGTGCTAATATTGCAATGGTTAACCACTAAAACGGCGGTTTTTTTGTTTATAATCTTGGGAATGAAATGGATTTTGAGGGCTCAAATTTTAGGACACAGGAGAAAAATACGGCCTTGTATCTGATATGTCAAACCTACACGACTCGGGTAAATCAAGGGGGGTCCCAACCACTATCGGACCGCACCTTTAAATTACCTGTGCATAACTCAAAAAACTATCCAGAACTTCCCCTGCAACGTAACTCTCTATCAAACATAATACCCTTGAACAATACGCGAGCCATGGCTACAGAGCTAGCCATGCGCACCGTTACTTTCTAATATCAAAACAGGCCTTTATTATACACCCCAAAACCTGGCAACTCCTGGATCACTGGTGCATCATTGTAACGTAATGGGTCCTGAACATGAATGATCTAACCCAGGCAATAAGACAAAAACAAAAAACAAATAAAGACCCTAAACAAATGGATCGAATTGCTGTCTCGCCCCTCAACCACACAACCAAAATCCATGCAACGAGCTATAATACACTCTTACTGGTACTGTACTGAACCCATGTATGGTCAGTACGTAATGATAACGTGTTCAAAAGTAAGAACACCATAAGACATTTCATGATCATATAAAACAATCCCTAAGTACTTGTGGCTAAATGAAGGATGAAATTCAGGGGTTTTTATGTGTTAAGAATAGAATTTTTGTGGGATCACATGACCTTTATGAATTGAAATTTCCCAAAACTGGTGCAACTTGTGGGATTGACTAAAAACCCTCTGACTAGAACTAAAGATAGTCACCTAAAACCCTCGATTCCAAGGTTTGGAGATAAATCGAATTTTTTACGTTTTGATGCTAGTAAACATTTATGTGGAGTGCAAATTCCGGACCGGAAATTTTTATTACAAGTGGGATTTTCTCCATAAAGGAGATCGATTTGAGGTTAGCTATTTCACACAGTGGTTTATATGTGTAACAATAATTATTTTATGTGAAAAAAAAAACCAATTTGTTCAAAATTGGAGGGCGCCACCTTCCAGGAATCTCTGAATCAGCCTTTAGTCTAAAAATTTTTTGATACAAAAATTTTGGACTAATATTAATCTAAACCAGCGTCTACTAGCGTACCCTTGCCTGTGACAAGACGATAAGT
>JAMKCH010004685.1:0-61360 GCA_023653785.1 Ophioderma brevispina | reverse complement strand
TTTAGGTTTGGGTAGAGATCCCATTATAGTTCCACCCCCTTTAAATCAAGCTAATTTCAGGTTAAAAACAGGTGGGACTATACTAGGGTCCGTACAGTAAGGTTGGTATTAAACCATCTGAATGGACACCACCTCCTCCCTGTGTGTGAAATATGATTATAAACTTTTAAACAATTATTATCCCATTAAACTCACTAGTAAGAGTAAACATTTAAATTAGAGTTAAACACCTATTTGGAATATGGGCTAGATCTTTAAAGGGAATTACCCTATTTAAGGATATTAAAGATTCATCTTGATTAAATGGCCTTCCTTCACACAAAAAACCCAATCTGCAAAATTGTGCACCGATATATTCAATCGTTTTTTGAAGAGAGTAAAAAAAATGATGTCTATACGCGCTTCATAGAGACTGTGTAAATTAATATTGGTGACCAAAATGAACTATACTTTCACTAATATCTTTCAAGATACTCACAAGGTAAGATTTCACAGGGTAAAAAAATATATTTGGCGTTTCTTCAGATACCAAATTTGAGCACTCCATTAAAATCTGGGGTTTCTGGGGATGAAGCTATTAGGAATCGGACCATGGCCCTTTACATATATAATTCTCAAATATGGGTGAAATAATGCCAATGGCTGCATTTAGTTTTTTGTTAGTTAGGTATGACCAATTAAATCGGATCTTATCCCACTTACTCTTGTGAAAAAAGTTCATCACTTTCCCTCAAAATGAGGAAGTAACAATAATTCACCCTCCAGGTTTGGTAAAAACTTGGAATAAGCCAAATTTTACTGCATGCCACTGTATTTATATAGTACAATACAAATCTCTGTGGCCTTTTCAGCATACTAAAAATTAGCAGTTAATCTAGATAACCTTCTTCAATTCATAGATCTCCTGCATCACTGCACCAAATGGATGATTCATGGTCGGGTCCAGAGCATGTCAGATTTATCTCTGTGAAAGCAAGTGGACAATTATAGTTGTGTCCACATGGAGGCCGAAACTCTGGAATTTCTCAAAGTTTAGGTTATCAATCGAGGTTAAACTCCAGAGTATATTGAGGGTTTATTTTATTTTGGAGTGTCATGCTTTATCAAGAGCCTGGGGCGATAGTGAGGGGGGGACATCGTAAGTCTTGTTCACCAACTCCCTGCGTTTGAATCACATGCGAAAGGCCCGACTTCCGGTATGTTGAATTCTGGTCTACACTCTGAATTATAAAGAGGGAGGTGAATGGTTTGGGAGCGAATGGTTTTGGCAGAGTGATTTCAGAGTTTCGGCATCATGTGGACCAACAAAATGGAGTGAAGTACACTTAATTGGATTTCATTTTCACCCCCACAGTTTCATGACCGTCTGAATGTGGCTATTGTACAAACATTGTGACAATATCTGTGTGTAGAATTCAGTTTTCAGCTATTAAGGGATTAGCTTAAATGCAAGAAATTCATTGTTGTTGATTTCAAGTGAATCACCTTTGCTCAAATCATATTACACTATTGCATAATCATGAATCTGCATAATGGGAGTAAACCAAATATGCAATGAGCTCATTAATAGTCATAACCTGCATCAAAAAGGTGACGACATGGGACTTTGTCATGTATTTCACCGTGCCACGTTAAGTTATGGGCGTAATCGGTTAGTCTGTAGAGTGGATTTAATGTTTTTGCTGCCCATCCGCCGGCCCATCCGCACAACCGCCGCCACCCACCCAACCACCACATCTGCGCTAGATACACATTAAGCCCACACAAAAATTGGTGTTGTGGGCCAGAAATGAAGCTGCTGGTTCGAACATGAAATGTACTTTAAAATGAAAAGTTCATAAACTGCAGTCAAAAATAGATCCCAGGCCTGAACTGGTTCGATGAAAGTTATAACATGTTGTTCAGCTCAAATCTGGCAAAACACTAGATGTTTTCAACTTCTACTACATTGCAGCTGCAATTGCTTCATGACAGGGAAGTGCCGGAGCACTAACCTAAAGGTGACATTACAAATTATTAAAGCTGGAAGAAATTGAAAACCTGATATATCTGGTCAGCTTTATTATCTATTCCAGCTAATCACAAGTTGCATGCAGTCTTTTACCTACATCACAAGTTGCATACAGTACATTGTAGTCTCTTACCTACATCAACGTCAGCTTATCAAGATGGTTGACGCAAAGCAGACTAGCACACCATTAGCATTAGTCGTGTCCACACGGAGGCCGAAACTCCAGAGTTTTCAAAACTCTGGAGTGTTAATCGGGGTTTTTGACCATGTGGACGCATTCGGGATTTTACACTCTGGAGTTTTATCAAGGGGCTAGCAGAGTTTTATCCCCCAAGAAAACTAGGGGTGAAACTGAAACTCCGATAACACTCCAGAGTGTTTTGGAGTGTTGTGCCGTGTGGACAGCTTTGGGGGTTTGTGGAGTGGAGGTGACCTCGCAAGGTCACGACCTGCGTCCTGTGGTTGAATATCGTGCGTGCAGGGTCACGACTTCCGGTGTGTTGAGTTCCGGTCTTCACTCCGATAAGAGAAGAGGAGGGAGGGGGAATGGTCGCCGGGATGATTTTCTGAGTTTCAGTCATCGTGTGGAAACAACTTGGGGTGAAATTAAATAATTAGATTTAATTTTCAACTCCGGAGTTTCAAACCTCTGGAGTTTCATGACCGTGTGAACACGGCTACTGATATCTACAGCTACTTCACGACTTCTGGCCCCATATTTCACTTTTAGATTTACATGGCAAAGTTTAGATCTGCACTATAAGGCTTCTATTGCTACTCTTTTGTATACTTTTAACAAAATTGGTCAAGTTCTTATTACTTTATACTGAGCATCACAAAATATCACAAAAACAATTCGCTGACTCACTGACCATCTCTAAGAAATGTGGAAGAGTTTTTGCAACACTACATTACCACACAGAACACATTCCTGCGATATCCTAGTAAATCCCTGAGGATCTCAATTTGTCGCATCAAATTCAGCAGGGCCCCACACCGAATATCTCAAAATTACCGCACTGACCCGGGTATAGTCCCACTGGTTTTTCACCTGAAATATGTCTGGAATTTGGGGGTGGGATTATGACCGGATCTTAAGCCAAACACAAAATGCGCAAGTCTCCGTAAACAAACCCCTAAAGCAGTATAGGTTGTCCATTAACATGTGTAGTTGTTATGAAATGTATCAATAAAATTTAACAATGATTTATGCGTGTACGACTCATTTACTTTTTATAAAAAAAAACAATGTTATATTTGTCATTAAAACCTTGTTATTGCAAGAACATCGATACAACTTCGCTCTTTTCGGAACTCATGACCAATGTTTTGACCCATTTTGTCGCCAGAAAAGGTGCGGTTCCTATCGTGAGAAATCTAGGTGTTCATCACATACATGTAAATTATACCCACTATGATTTCTCAGTGTTCCTATGTGAAACACGTGGTGACGATTTCCATTCGGTGACTTTCAGCCACATCATGTTTATGCAACGCCCGTGCGTGGGCGACTTCATTTGCATATTTTGTTGCGTCATAACATACGATGACTTACAAGTCACGCCCCGTCAGTGACTTTCCTACCCGCCCCCGTCAGTGACTTTCCTGCCCAGCCCATACGGCATTGCTTTGTTGCATCCTACGTACACGTAGAAAAACAGGTGAGGGTGGTTTGCCGTGAGAGCTGGGGTACAGCATGGATTCGTCATTTCAAGCAACAAGGAGATAAAAATAGATTTCAGAGACAATAACCATGTACTACGTTGATTGTGATTTTTATGGTGCTGTAAGCCTCTGAAAATGTTTACAAAATGTAGGCAATAATGTGTTTAGAAAAACGTGAACTCGCAAAACACGGTTTTACAGTGTAAGCCAGGTGTCACATACCAGATTTGTTTACTGAAAATGTAAAGAGCGGAAGCGTGGTCTTAGGCCAAATTAAAAAATGAGTTCGTCACAGAAGACCGCGCCGATATCTTTTAAAATTTGCCATTTTACAGATGTTTGTTTTTAGTGGATCATTAAAAAAAATCAATTTTGACCGTAAAGTGGATAAAGCGGCCTAAAATGCAATTAAAAATACACATTTTGCGTAGCCTTTTCAGACTATAAAAAGGCGTATTTCACATAGCATTTTATTTCCTTCAAATTTTTTTTACCAGTCAGACAAACTTTTATTTTATTTAGCCTAAGCAAGGTGCTGCATTGAGTACCGTGCATGTGCGCGTATTGATTGGCGGCGAAACATGAAAGGGCCTGCATGGACCCTGGGAATGCACATGATGGATCAAAATAGAAAGGCAAAAACTAAATATCACAAAACACTTGCGACAGATTTTTACTTGAAGGACTGGAAAATATTTGATGTTAACACAATGACTATCAAGCCTGATATGAGAGTAAACGAGTGAGTGAGTGAGTAAATCAACTGAAACTCTTGCTTTATAATCCTTTACATAAGACACTTAAATTAACAAGCTTTAAAATAAAAAGGAGATAATCCGTGGTTTGAAAAATTAACACAATAAAACATCAATTCAAAACTGTTTACAATGGCTTTACCTTAAACACAATAATCTTGTTAAATGAAGATGCGAGTTCCCTCCCGACTTACCTGGGATGCGCAGCCACTCATTCTGAAAATTTGCTAGGGAGTCGTCGGTACCGCTCTTCAAAAGCACACTCTAACAATTGTAGTTTTGGACTTGTTAATCGGAGCGGTAATTAAGCCGTCACAAAGGTGAAAACATTTATTGAGGTAAACATTAGATCCTTTAACAAATACCAATTCAGAAAGTTTATTTTTTAATGTAATCCAACCTTTATTGTAAGCAGATCATCTTCTATTTTACCCTGACCCGTGCATCTCACAGTACCTAGCGATTGCAACATTATAATGCTTGCAAATGGGAAAATTCATGTACCAGTTTTAAAAGAAATATTTCGGGCTTACCGATTTTTTTTCCCATCATATTGTAAAAAAGTCGCACGTAACTTGCCGTTTTCCCGTAAAATGGAGGGCGGGATTATAATGGGATCTTGCCAAATTTCTGAAAATCCTTCAAAAATTGGGGGTGGGATTATAACCGGGCATGGGACTATACCCGGGTCAGTACGGTATATGTTTTGTAAACTTTTAAAGGTCCATGGCCCGATCGCTAATAGCCTCGTCTACAGAAGCCCCAGATTTTACCGGAAGTGGTCAACATTTTGGCTTCAGACGAAAGCTACTATTTTTCTCATTTACCCTGTGAAATCTTTGAGCCAAAGGATGTTTTGCTTTGGAAGTTCAGAGCGAAAATGTGCCCCAATTTGGTCGACCAATATTAATTTTTACACAGTACTCTATGGGGGCTTAGAAAATCATGTTTTTAGCTCTCGCATCATAACGGATTGAAATATCGGCGCGAAACTCTACAGATGGGGTTTTGGAGTGAAAGCCAATCTATCAAGATGAAAACTTCATATTCTTAAATCGGGCCATCCCCCTTTAAAATTTGACTATAAAGTACCCTGAAGATTCCTGCAGGGTTAAAGGTGTATTTCGTGATCGTAGTACATTTATTTTCGTTTATGATGCGCTAGATATCCTCAAGAAAAGGTTATTTCCTTTCAGTTCATTGCGATGTTGCGTTGTGATGTTACGAGTGATTTAGTTGTATCGCGCTTCCCTGTAGGCCACTGTGTTTTATTTTCTGTTTGTTTAATTACAAATCTCTTCTAGAGTAGATTGAATTTGCAAGTAAGATTAGGCACACATACTATACTTGTGCTAACGGTTCAGATGGTATAAAAATCTCCATTTCTTTGAGGTAAATAGGGTAAAGGGGGGGGCGAGGCTCGGGATCATGAAATGCCCTTGAGTACCAAGACTTTCAGTTTGTCATTGTAATGCCATTTTTTTACCAGTACTGAGCATCTCACACAGGTTTTATGCACAGGTCTCCAGGTTTTTAACCCTAACCCATCTGACTGATGCGTAATTACCAACACTCACGATTTGTTCAATTCCAATTACTGCCGGCCAGTGGAAAAAAATTGAAGTAGCCGATAAATGCCGGTCAGACGTTTACGCCTTGAGAGACCCATTGCCGATAAATACCAGTTTGACATGTAACCCTTTTGGAGACGCAATGTCAATTACTGCTGGCTGGACATTTACCCCTTAGGAGATCGCAGACAATGGATTGCCCATTACTACTGGCTAGTTGTTTACCCTGTGGGAGATGCACCAGGAGAGAATTTAGGCGCACGCCCTCCTTTTTTTTGCAAAGCACAAGGCGCCTTGAGCCTTACAGGGCACCAGGCGCACTGTAGATCTATCAAAATTGCCATTTTTATGCACAGGGCACCCTGTAGGTCTCAAAGGATGATGATACAGGACGTCGGGCGCCACGTATATGAGGAATAATGACTTGTGTGGGTGCCCAGGCCGACGCAGTATGTTGCTTTATCCCCTCCTTCCTCTCAGAATTTTGAACCGACTGTGAAAAAATCTGAGTCTACCCGGCGCGCGCAGCAAGCCAGAAAATTTGTGGTCCCCTCTATTGAGAAATCCTGGATCCGTCCCTGCGCACTACCGATTACTGGCCCTAATCCTAAATTTGTACGATAGTGGACAAAGTAGAAACAAACAAAACAATGTGATGGACAAACTTTTTTGCATTTCAAAATGTTTTTATGTGATAAATTTCCCAATGAAACGTTTGCAAAGCAATGAGCAGAGCAATAGAGATCTGGATTCCTTTGATAAAGATCTGGATTCCTTTGCTATGAAAATGTCAGCGATGGCTCATATCAATTTTGTCTGAGAAAGTTGAAATCTATGAATAATAAAGGGTGGTGAATCATGACAGTAAAAGAGGTTTTCGTAATATTGCGTCTTAGCATTATGGCCACAAGCCTTGTTGCTATGGTTGCTGCATAACCTTTCCTTGGTGAATCACATCAAGGGGTCTCAATAGGAATTTGGTTAGACAAGTGTGGCAATCGCCATATCAAGCAATCTTATGACTTCCTTATCTGTAACTCCCAAACTAGTCCAGTAGGGGTAATTACACAAGAATCACAAAAAGGTGCAAAATAAGTTTCCCTAAATTACTGACCAACACACAAGACATTTTGTGATGCTCTGTAAATTATATGTACAGCAGAAAACTAGCCTGCAACACCTGGGTAAGTTACCAAAGATCTCAATCCTTCAAGTCAAGTAAATCCAATGCGAGAATTCAGAGACTATAGTCTGTGTCTCTACCTCCGTGCAGTGACGTCAGCATGAGATTTGTTGGCCGTAAGAGTAAAAACGCTCGCGCTGACTTGAAGCGACGGTGCTTTTACGTGCGTGCACAAAGACGGCAATTTTTGGCGTGGGCATAAACGTTATGACATCACTGCACAGAGGTAGAGACACGGACTATAGCAATAATACACAGCATCTCCAAAAGTGTCACCATTTTTTTTTAAAAGAAATTTTCTTAACTTACCAGCTACCTTAACATTGCATAATTGATACTCTGTTAACTTTCTGAAACACCTGTAGCAGGTAGGGTTCAAGGACTAGTTATGATCAAGGAACATGCAATCAATCACAAACACACTCCCAACATTAAAGGGGATGATCTAATTTAAATATTTAAAGTTTTCATGTTCACAGAATGGCCTTCACCCCAAATCCCCATTGGTAAAGTTTCATGCTGTTATTTCAACCTGTTTTGATGGAGTGCTAATCCTGCTAATCCCCAAAGAGTACTCTGTAAAATTAGTATTGGTTGACCAAAATGGGTTACATATTTGCTCATTATAACATCCAAAACAAACATCCTTAAGCCAAATAATTTTACGTGGTAAATGAGAAAAATAACTTTCTTCGGATACCAACATTTTGACCACTTCCATAAAATCTGGGGTTATGGGGACAAGGCTATTATAGCGATTGTGCCATGGCCCTTTAACTCTGCCACACACAGGTATACAGTCTTCATATCTGAAGTTGAAATCTAAGATGAAATCTGCTTATGGGAAGTTTGTTTCTGGACAGATAGGTAATCTAAGCTAAATTAAATAGCTAAATTCAGATTGAAAATTTATGTTGCACAATGCAGTCATTCACAGTATATTAAGACCAGGACAGTTCAAGGTCAAAGTGACTTTTTTCCATAAAATTACACTATGAACTAAAAATGAAGGTCAGTTATAATTTTGTCATCTCCCAAACACTACATTGTGCATTTTTCAGAAGAATAATTATCCCTAACACCATTCACTATGTTTTGCAAGCAACTACTACATACGACACATTACCACAGGCCCTAGGATGGTACACTACCAAGGTACCACAACTGATGTGCACAATCAAACAACTCAGTACCACAGAATACCAAAGTGACTGATGGCTGATGTGTTGAACATCTAATTACCACAATTTACCACAAAATTGCCATGTGTGGTATCCTGTTATGTGGTATCCTGTGGTAATTGGTTGTGTTAGGGCTCTAGAACATTTTTTTGAATGCTCAATATCATGAAAATCAAGAGAAATTGTGCACAGTTTCAGAAGTTTCTGTATTATTATTGACATGAGAACAAAGGAAGATGTCAAGGAGCATTTTCTCACCCCCAATCAATATTGCCATTATTAAGATAACTATTGAATGGGAGCTCCCTGGGGGTCAATCATGTTGTTTATGTTTTGGCATGCAAGAGTGCACACACAATTATACCTATTGTATAAGCCACGGCATGACATAGCAAAGCTGTGTTTGTAAACAGAAAAAACATACTAAAACACAACTCAGTATCTACAAGTTGTGAGTCTGTGGATAGACAGACTCACATTCAATGCAGTTTATTCCGTGAAGGTTGCAGAATTCATAAGGGGAGGGGGACATACATGTATGAAACTTAAAGGGGGGTGATACTTGTTGACACATGATCAAATCCATGGTTTCCCTATAGCCTTGTTTACACAGTTCCAATTACCATGCAAGTCATGCCCCATTCGCCACACATTGTGTGAAAGTGATAATGTTTGATTTCATACTACAAACACTTCAACTGGGCATTTTTTGCCATGCAGTAACAGTCTAGGTGTACGTTATAGTGTCAATTTTCGCAGTATATTTAATTTTGTATTTTTAAATTTACAACAAGCTATTAGGAATTTAACAATGACAGAAAAATATTTGCCTACAATTATGTATACATAATTTAGCCAATTCTAAAGAATCGTATTGTCTTCAAATAGGGAAAAACAGATTAAGATTCATAAGCTAAAAGCACAAGTAGATCATTTTAGATGTCACAAAATAGGAAGTTCATGTATACCTCGTATGTAACAGCGTACGCGATTGGTCAATACGCGTCATGTGACCATGCATAAACAACCGTTTATGCATGGCTGCCATGACGAACGTCGAAAGTGGTCAAAAATCATGCAATTTCAGACTGAATTTGATATTTAAAGATTTAATTTTGTAAGTAATAGTTAGCAAAAAGTATGGTATACATGAACGGGGTTCATTCATAGTATTTTCCCGGGAGTATTTTGGGTATGAACACTGCGTTCATACCCAAAATACTATGAATGAACCCCTAATTTAACCACATAATGCAATGAATATGTCCAAATATCCTTTTAAAGTACAACATTAGGATTAGGATTAGGACCTGCGACAAAAAATCTGAGATGTGTCATTAGCGGCCTAATGCAGTTTTGCTGTTGGAAACGAAAATCAAGAACTGTGAAAGAAAGGGGTCTACATGGGTAAAATTCGACACTCGTGACACTCGCAACACAGCCATTCTTATCTTGTGACACTCGTGACACAGCTGTTCTTATCTTGTGACACTCGTGACACAGCTGTTCTTATCTTGTGACATTTTGACAATTGGCTTCTTATCCAGTGACAGCCATTCATAAATGTTGCGACACTGCGACAGCCATAGTTATTTTGTCAACCCATGTACACCCCTAAAGAAGACTTCAATACAAAATTGCACGATTTTTTGATATATGTTTTTGTTAAATTTTAGGTGTAAATGGTAGCTTTGGTGTTATTTTACCTCAAATATTCAGAAAAAACATATTGTAGATATGCTAGAAGAACGTAGGACTTGCAACAAACATTCTAACACTTTTGATTTTTGTAGATATATAAAGCACCATACTTTTGCTTATGCATTGGTTAAATGTTTGAGGTCATTGATGTGGAGCTATGTGCATAATGTGGAATACAAAACATGCAAAAAGTACACCGAAAGTTTGTATTGTTCTTATATTATAAATATGCTGTCAAACTTATCAAATAAACATATTATATAAATCCAAGCACTGCTAGAGCAATAAATCAGAAAAGTCCAAGTAAAATTGGAACTTGCACACAATATTTAGCTGCTATGTCATACAGATCAAAGCAAGCAGGCTCTCAACCTTTTTCATGCATATTTCAATCTCTGCATGAATGCATAACTAAAAACGCATTTACGCTCATCATAATTTATTATAAGTTGATCCAAAACAATAACAGTAGAGTTTAGTCCTGCTATACTCTTCATCAGTAATTCTGAAACAAAATCCTGGCTACGTGCGCGTAAACCCGGAAGTGTGAGACGAATGCGACGCAGTTATAAACAGACGCGCGCGTCGTGCCATTTGTTTCTTTCTATTCTTTACACGATTCGTCATGCCTTATAATCCTCTGGCCTTCGCTTTTTATCATTGTGTCTTTCACATCGGCAGCTTGCATTATAGGGATGATTGCAACGGCCGTTCATTCTAGGGACAAAAGCCCCTCACCCGTGTGGTACAAAATACAATTGCCCCGGGCGCTAAATCAAGTCTGACTGGGCGACTTTCCCTTTTAAATCCTTCAATTTTTCAATGACTAAGTGATTCTGCGACCAACATCAACCCCTCACAAGAAAGCGTCAGCAGATTGTGGTCACGGTAGGCTAGGTTGTGAGAACCACAGCGCATAAATCATGATGTTATGGATCCGAATCAAAAACGTCTCTCGCTAGACCCTTTTGCGCCTAACGAGGAAGAAAGATAAGAGCATGCTTGCTTCGAACAGGGCAGCCTATAGTAAAAATGAAAATGGATAAAATCCAAGTGCAAAAATGATAAAGGACCAACAAAAGTCGCCACCAAGCATGTGACGAAGCAATATGGAAATCGTGCTAATTTGTTTCAATCAGGTATTATGAAGGCGATTACAAAGAGATAAATTCACAAGAAAAATACTATACTCAGACTCCGTCATAATTCCTTTTCTCTGCGTCAAGACTTCGCCAGCATTCCCGCCAGACAGAACTATGACAACGCGTAAAGGAGATACATAGTCTGCGCGTACACGCAGCAACTCTCGCGCGCGTATGTACTGTAGACGCCTATTTCAGAAAAGGAATTGTGATGGCGACTATAGCTTTCTGCAGACAATATTGACCAATTTCAGTAAAATCTGGTGTTCTGGGTACATGGCTATTTGGATCGGGTCATAGAACTTTAAACCGACAGAGAACCTGCTGAGGTCATTAGAATTAATGTCAGTGTCAGCGCTCAGTCAGTGTCCTAACTCCTATTTGCATGTTACACTACACAAATTTTGCTGATGAGTGAAGTGTAGTTACTGGCACCTGCAACCCGACATGTCTTCTTTTGCTTCTTCTGTCTTTTTGATACCTTGCCAGCCTTACCGCTCTATTCCACATTTAATTCACTCTCTATATAGCATCAAACTCTGACCCAGATGTCCCCTGTCAAACTTGTGAAAAAGTTTTAAACAAAAAAACAAAAAAAGTCAAAAAAAGGAAAAAAAAAAAAGGAGTAGAGTTAAGTTAGGAGTAGTATCGCCAGGATGTCAGAGCCAAGCAAAAGATCAGCTTGATCAACTTCCGGATCATCGTTTGTGTATTGTCTTTCATCTCTTCCTCAAAAGAGTACCAGTGAATCGATTTGATTCTGATGATTGCCTACCAAGTATCGCAGAGCCATAGGAGCATTCATTGAGTTCGTACAGGATGTGGATGAGAGATATTATGATGTCATGCAGTAGGCCGTGTCATTGCAGGGTTGGTCATGTCATTTTGTGAGATTGCACTGTTTTGGGATTAAACCCCACGGGTGCAGGGTGGGTAAATTAAAAATAGAATTTAAAAGCCATTCAAAATATTTATAATCAAATGGTCGATAAGCACCTTTTTGCAATACAGGGGAAGAATTAAATCCATTTCTTTCAACCAATTATATCAAAATTAGACTCGAGGGGAAGGTCAAAATAAATTTTTACTTTGACCGGTAGGTTTTTTCCTGTTAATTGGTTGTCTTTTAATGTATTTGTTAGTTTTTCCCCCCTCTGCCGGCTTCGGCGCCTTCAAACCTCCACTAAAGAAGAAGTATAAAGTCCCACCCCTTTTCGCCCCATTTTATCTTTTTCTAGTACGGGCCGGGATGTCTTGTTGCTTTTGGCTTGGGCTTAACTGAGGTAGGAGCTATTTTACTTGGGTTGATGATGGGTGGTGATTTTGGGGTCGCCGCATTTTAATTATTTTATTTTTTGTCATGTTAATTTGCTTACTTGGGGTCTATTTCCCGGGATATTTTTAGCAAAAAGAAAGTCGTCACAGATACCGTCGGTTCACAGTATGTTCTGTCTACCTTGTATGTTTCCGGGGGGGGATAAAGGGAGGTCTGGTCGGGTCTCTATAAGATGAGCGAGAGCGCGAGAGAGATGAGGAGAGGAGAGAGAGAGGGAGAGAGAGAAACAAGGGAGAGATCTCTGCCATATCCCTCTCCTCTACTCACAATAAATTCCCTCTCCCTCTCTCTCTCTTGTCTCTCTCTTTCGCCCCTCACCCCGTCCCTGTATCTCACTCCCCCTTCCTCTATCCCTCTCTTTGTTATATATAGATATCCGTTTGCCATTAACACCATGTAAGAATTAGTCTGTGGTACGAACCGCGGGACCCTCTATCCACTCCACCCTGGCACCTCCCCCTCACCCCACTGCTGATGCACTTATTTAGGATAAGAGAATGTCAGGAAATGTGTAGTGATGGATACGATATGCAAGCTTAATGTGCAATAATTCGGAAAAAAAAAAAAAAAAAAACAAAAACCGTTCTAGATTGAAAAATCTGGTTTCTGCCAAAAAATTCGTTGTTCGATCGCAAATTCCGGTTTATCGCAATAATGAAAAAAAAAGTATATCAACCAAATTTGAAAAACTGTTTTTCTACGAAAAAAAAAAGTTTTTCGTGAGCAAACCTCAGGCGGTTTTCAAAATTCAAAAAACTTGGTTTTTCGATCGAAAACAAAGAAACCGGGGTTTTTCGATCGAGAAATCGGTTGGTTTTTTTTGCTAATATTACACAACATTATACCTGTCTATGAAAGGGGTAAAAAAACAATTATCGGAACTAGTGGGATGAAATTAGGAAAATTATATATAGTCTTTGATCGTAGATTTTCAACCAAACAATCCGACATTTTTCATGGAAATTATATGTATCCCTAAGGTTATTTCTCGGGCCCTCTTAGATCGCACATTGGCGGAGGTTTGGAATAGCTTGAAGGACCAGGAACAAACATGCACGTAACTTGGAATCATATACCAATACATTTCCAAATCCCCAACTAAGTAGTGAAATTTCAAATTAAAACTTGTAATCTATTGCAGCATTATGAAAATCTATTTTTTTTTTCGTCCCAAGTGGCCGGTATTTTTGATCGTTTCCAGTTGAATCAAAGGTTATGATTTAAACCTGTGCAAACTTTTATTGAGGGGGCATTTGAGACTTCGCTAATACCATTATGTACAAATGAGTCAGGTAATTAACCATCCTCAAAAAATGTGTTCAGATTGTGTTTAACCCTAAACAACATTTACCGAATAAAAACAAGTCATCATTAATTTAAAACCACTCCCAAAAAACCGGGGTCTTGTATAGTAAATATGTAGTATATAATATGAATTTAGTAAAATCGATTGAAATAGATAACACAAAAAAACAGAGGCCTACCCTACGACCAAAACATTAAAAAAAAATAGAGTGTTACATATAGAACTTCAACGGGTGGGACATATGGAACGTGCCACTTCTCCCTTTTATAGTCATGTTTCAATGATGGTTCGATTCGATTACATGTTTTTTTAATATGCGTTATTCATACCAAAAAATAAAAACCAGTACTTGCCCCCCCCCCCACTTGAGTTGATTCTTCAACTCAAATATAGATTATATTGTTGCGCGTTATTTATTTTCAAAAAATAAGGGAGCGGTTCATTATTTAATCGGGGGAGAATAGAGGAATCAACTGTTTTCTGCGAAAAATACCGCGTTCCCAAATAAGCTTATTTCCGTTCAGAAAGTTCGCATTCCCCTCTTAGTTTTGAAAATTTCTCCAGACAAAGTTCCGTATGTACCCCCTTTCTTTTAAAATTTACAATAAAACATAACCCCTAAGGCCAAAAATAACAAAATAAGTTTGTTATTAGGTAGAACTTTAAACATAGACCTTTGTCACTTCACCTTGTCATTGCTTTCAATATGAGGACTCTGTTTCCGATTATCGTTAAAAACATGGCGTTTGTATACAAAAAAAAATTTAAAAAAACCGTAATGATTTCTTCAGATCCAAACAGCAATGGAAAAATATTTCTATAAAAGAACTATAAAAATCATTAATACTTTTAGGAGTATTTCAAGTTTTTTGTGGTTACGGGTTATGTGAACGTCCAAATTTAACACGACGATCAAAGTATTAATGGTCATTTGGGTGGATAACCCTGGTGTTACCATTTCTTTCTTTGGTTTTAAAGTAAAGTTTGTGCCATTCTGTTACCATCCAACCATAAGACATAGGCCTATGTTTGTTATATTTTAAGTGTTTACAATATTTTTAAAAAAATACTTTCTTTTTTTCTTTATCCAGCGCCACATGAAAATGCCACGTATATTACTTTATGGACATCCCGTACAGGAACTTACCCATTTTCATGACATACAAGTTGAATTTTCAATGCCAAATGTGAAGACACTTGTTTGATCATTCAAATAAGTTTCGATTCAAAACCGCACATAAATAATAAAAGCAATAAAGAATTTCTAGATAAAATCCAAAACAAACCTTGTCTTGTTTTGCTCTTTAATACAGGATTATGCATTAAAATTTTAAGCAATCTTTAGTAAAAAAAGCATAAGACAAATGCTAAAAACTATTGATGATATTCTACTGAATGAACTTGTTGCGTGCACCTGAAGCGCTAATTACTCCCCCCCCCCCACGTTTTATCAAATCGAAACACGTAATTACCAAAATGTTTTATTGGAAAGGGGAAAATAATTTACCCAAGGGTTGAAGTGAGAGAATCGACATAAAGTGTAGACTCAACATATTGGCCCTGACGGGGTTCGAACCCAATATTTTGGACCATAAGTCGAAACGCTTGAGCATTAATTCCCCATGGCATCAGCAAATGATCACCCATATGCCCAAAAAATTTATAGTACCCGAATTAATACAGGACTAAAAGTTTGAGGGAAATCCATTCATGTTACGCATGACTGAAAAATTAAAAATGATGAACGCAGGACGACATACGTCCATAAAACCATGGCATGACTCAATACACAGAAAACATTGGACAATTCCCGAAAAAACAGAGTTACCAAACTATTCTGTTCAATTGAAATTCACAAAATTCTAAAGAACTTTTGCAAATTATATTTTCGCGAAACAAGCTGGAGAACTGTAGAAGACGGTACATGGATATTATTTCCCCCCCCCCCCCCCCCCCCCAAATAGACAAAACAAAATAAACGGACCATTTTTTAATCAAAATGTTTAATGTATTATGTAGGATTATACTGAAATATTTCATGGTTTTACACGTTACGTGTACAAGATTATTTAAAATATTTTTTTCCCTTTAATTAAAAAAACACCTTTCGTTGAATTTTGCCTGGAAACACATGGTTAAACTTTACCCCATTAAATATTACCTAGGTTATTTTTTTTTAAAAAAGCTAATAATAACAAAACAAAACAAAACAACAAAAGAAACGAGAAAACTTCAACTGACCCAGAAGGGTTTGTTTAGTCAATCCCACAATGCACGTTCTGGGGAATTTCACCTCAATGGGGTCATGTGATCACATAAAAATCCTATTCTTAACACATAAAAACCCTGACTTTAACGCTCATTTTAGCTCACAAAGCGCTAGTACTTAAGTAATTTTTTGCATGATTATGAAATGTCTTGTAGTTCTTAAACTTTTGGAACACTTTTTATCCCTAAGTACTGACATGTGTTTAGTACAGCTCCAGTATGGTATAGGCACATTGCTATGCATCATGGGATCGATTCAAAACACCCTCTGAAATGAACCTAAAACACTATTTCTTAAATATATGTACTATATCCAACTAATATCCATCTCATAACCTACGCAACTGTGCCGTATAGAGGAGGAGCACGGACCTATAGGTCAAACATCATCGTTTACCCCTAACAGAAAAGGTTTGACACCTTATATGAGCATTGGTTTGGGAGTTTTCGGGTAAAAATGGCTAAACTGGTAAAAAAAAAGAGTCAATTTATATTTGTACATAGGTCAAATTCAGAAGTTGCTCAAATTTTGGTAAAAACTTAAAGATGTTTGTTCAGCTATACTTATAATTGTCACAATAAGAATAGTTTGTCTGCATGGTCTGAAGTTTATCATGTTATCGACAAAATAACCAATTGACGTTGACCTTCTTTGACCCTTATCTCCATAAATTTAACATAATCAAACTATCTTTTTGGGAGTCCTTTTACCTCAGTCAATATTTGCAAGTAAATATAGAATCAGATTAACTTTTAATGTTGACCCTTGTCCTGTACAAATTGATATTGACCTTTTTTACCATTTTACTTACCCTATAACTCCAAACCAATGGCGTAGGTGGTACAACCGATACATTTTTGTCAGCCTATTATCAGATGGACATATATGGCATCCATTTCAACATGATGGGCTATGAGAAGTTTTGTGAACCACTCTGTGTAAACTTAAAATGGCCCTATTGAAAAATTGATACCACATTTTGAGAGTAATGGTTATTGGGAGTCGCATCTAACTACCACAGCCTAAGTGTAAACCTTTTCTGTAGTGGGCGTAAACGAAACCTTAAATAAGGTCCCCTAATGATATGCTGTCTCTCCTGCTCTTTTTATTCCGGCAATCTCAAATCAGTTTTCTTTCTCTTTCACTTCAGGATGGCGATACGCAATCAATAAGAAAAAATCATATTGATAACATTATAAATTTTTAAAATTTTGTTAAAGGTTTCATGATTGGCAATTACGTGTTACACTTAGACCACTTCATATTATGAATTTCTTGGTTGTCTCCCAGAGCCTCGAGCAAGTTACTATGTAGTATTTTTTGATAATTTCTGGAGGGAGTCCTCAGATGCTGACTGTTATAGTCGACTACCGCCGCCTATCCGAGATTTCGAAATCTATCCAGTGGAATCGTCCACTAGAGGGTGTGAGTGCAAATGTGTGTGCTTAGACTGCAGGAGGGTCTGACTGAAGTCACGCGTCCTCATTTAAATTATGAGATACAAACTTTGTATGAATATTTTTGTTTATAGATCGGGTAACGGAATGGCGTGAAATGAGTTCCGGTGACGTTACCAATCACAAAATTCTTTGACTTAAGATGTTTTCAGATGATAATTTGGTCTTTGTGATTAACCGTTACGACTCCGCGCCTCTCCTTTTTGTCAACCTGTTCATTTTTCACCTTCACATACACGAAAATATTTAAAATGTAAGTTAACTTTGGTATGATGAAGTGACGACATGAGAATAAACGACACGGGCAATCAGACAAACAAAACACATGTTGTGATAATGCAATTCTAAATTATTTTAAGTTGTATTTTTTAATTTTTTAGGTTTTTTCTTTTTTTAAAATATCAAAATTGTAAACATGAGGGGTAGGCCTATATGAATTTTCAATAGGAGAAAGGGGAACCTGAATTTTTGAAATGGTGGGAAATCAATCAGAGGGAAATCCGGATTTTTAAAACGAACGTGAAGGGGAACGCGAATTTTTTCGGATTTCGCCGAAAACAGGTTCAATCCTCCAACCGGCGGTAAAATAATGACCGTCCCTAAAATTTATAAAACCCTTCGTATTACTCCCATGCAACAACCCTCCTCATATAAGTCGGAATGCGTGTACAGAAATTTAAATGGGGCATGCTGGGGAAATCATACATGGTAACATGCCTGCTACATGTATCAGTGGATGAGGGATTTTTTTTTTGCACAGGAGTATATAATAGAATGCAATGGATGGGGATTGTGAGGAAAATCTCACCACACCTTGTCCAAATATCCTGCTTGCGACGCTGAATAACAGCATGTTATGTTTGTATTGCATATTGCCCTAGAGCATCCATGCCCTCACTGGAACATATGGATATGTCACGTTATCAATGTCACTCCCCCTTTCATTGAAATTCACGCTTGTCAATGATTTAGAATCACCGTCTCGTAGGCTTTTCACATCTCCTTCAATTAAATTCACTCTTAATGCCGAAAACTATAGCAATAAGTCGTAGCCTGATCCAAGCAACGTGGCGGATGCAAAACGGACCAGAAGACCTTCCTGATACCCATTAATTTGTATCATGTAAGCCTTAAGGCACGGCACAACGTACCAAATATGCCAAACGTCATCAGGGCAAAAGAGAGCCCCCAGCAAAAGGCGAAGGGTATACCACATATCAAGGAGCCATCGGTAGCAACACACCCAAAACTTGACCCTTTGTAGCATTTGTAACTTTTGATCCAAACACCAGGGTAGCTATGGACCAACCTTTTGGGCTCGGCGAATACTTCCTCCCATGACACCTAGAAACCACAACAAACAAAATATGAAGCATTATTCTCCCCTGTCCATACGCTTTACTAGTTGTCGATAGATACTCCTGCATATGGCAAGCCCCAAAAAGGCCATAACGTAATTGCTGCCACGCGTGCGAGAAAGTAGGCAACGCGTTGCGCACATTCGGCAACGCTTTCGACATTTCAGCAAGGCGTTGCTGTGTCGGCCAATCAAAATCATGAATTCTGTGACGGTTATTTCAAAAATAAGCCCACAACGCGTTACTACACAGATACTTTGTCAACGCGTTGCGAACCTTCACACGCGTTGCGACCATTCACAACGCGTTGCGGTGTCGTATCAAAATCATGATTTCTGTGACGTATTAAAAATACCATCTCACAACGCGTATGCGACCTCACAACGCGTGCACTTCAATCACAACGCGTTGCAGCAATACGTTATGACCCTTATTGCCTTCACCAACGCGTTGTGGAAGTTACAACGCGTTTTGAGCTCGGCAAGCGGTTGTGATGGTTTGCACGTCGTTGTGAAACATAAGTGTCATAACGTATTGCCGCAACGCGTCGTGTGTATCTATTTTTTAAATTACGTCACAGAATTCATGATTTTTGATTGGCCGTGGCCGCAACGCGTTGCCGCCATGTCGTCAACGCGTTGCTACTTTCTCACAACGCGTTGCGGCAATACTTTTGACCCTTATGCGCTTGTTAACCTTAGCAATTCGCGTTGTGAAGCTTTGCAACACGCGTGTGTGAACTCGCAACGCGTTGTGGAATTTCGCACGCGTTGTGAAGGTGCGCAACGCTTGCAAACATAGTATCTAGCAGCGCGTTGTGGGGCTATTTTTTGAAATACTTCACAGAAAGTATCTATTTGATTGGCCGACACACGCAACGCGTTGCTGAAATGTCGCAACGCTTGCCCGAAATGTCGCAACGCTTGGCTACTTTTTTCCTCCCCCCGCAAACGCGTTGCAGCAATACGTTGGCCTTTATGGCTTTGCCATATCCGCACGCGCACGATGATTGTAAGGTCCCCATCCCGGGGGGGATAGTACCCCATCTTGGAGCCACGCAATGTAGACCCCCGTGTTCAGCGCAGCATCGTTGTCACCCGTACCCATTACCCAAAGACTCATATTTTTAAAAGAATAAAAGAATTTAAAAAATTTTGTATTTTTTAGAAAATTTTTGCAAAAGTCTCACCCAAGACCCCCATTTTTTCGGAAATTTTGCAAAGTTGTCACTCCGAAGCCCCTATTTTGGGGCAATTTGGCTGTCTCTCACCGAGATGGCCCCTGGGGTTTCCTGGTTTGGAAGCGCGAGCCTTACCCATATCCTTTTCATAGGGAGTGCCCCCCTCCCGGGATCCCAGATCAGCTCCTGGAACTTGGATGATCTTTTTTTCCCCCATTTAAGACCTGAAAATAAAGCTGTACACACCCTACTAGCTTTATTTCTGACCTCAGTGCAGCGGAGGAAAAGACATCTGAACTTTATATACGAGGCACCTTTAATGATGATCGTTTCTCCGACAAAAAAACACCAACAAAAACAAAAAATATAACAAACCAACTATATAGTATAGTGTAAGAGTTTGACGTCGTCCAAACTGAGGCCCAAAGAGCTAATTTTCGAAGTTGGTTTCCTTTCTAAACAGACAAGACATGCCAGAGAGAAAGCTAAATGATTGCAACACTTAAACCAATGTAAATTGCATATCGAGACGTAACACCAGGTGAAGATATATTGTACAATACCTCATACAACCTGACACACATGATTGAACCCGCGACCATTTTTTCTCATTTTTTCTCTGACCATTCCCGTCCATATCGAAGTAGTTCGAGCTTCGGACACAAAAAAATGACACTTAAATGGGCGTCCTATTTGGGTATTCAGATTAGCAGTAAAGCTGTCACTTCGACCTTTGGGATGTCAGAATGACACCTGACACCTTTAGAGTCAGGATGACACATTTAGTTGCTAGTGACACCTTTGAATGTCAGCATAACGCCTTGAGGTTGTCAGAATAACCTTTAGGTGTCAGAATAACACCTTTAGGATGTCCCAAAGGTGTCATTCTTTTCGGCTTGCAACCCTAAGGTTTTGCCACCGGTGGCATTTCTGGCTTTGAACCCCCAAATGGTTTCGTTTCTGATACCTAAAGTATCATCTAAGTGTCTCTGAGACCCTAAATGTGGCCATCTGTACATCCTAAAGGTGTCATTTCGACACCATCAACCAGTGTCAAATTGACACCTTTACATCTCATCTGAAAGACCCAAATTTGAACACCTTTTCTTTTTTTTTCAGTGATCATACCTCTTTCTTTGAACGCTATATAAACATTTTTTTGACATATGGTTGTCCAATTTCCAGCAGCTCAAACAACTTTTTTTTTATATCACAACTTTATGAACAACACCGTTTTGTTTAAAAAAATCTTTTTAAACAACCCTTTTGCTTTTGTGTATACTACAGGTTAAAACCACCTTGACAATCATTCATTTCTGTTGTGTCCCGGTTTCATATCTAGCTCTGGTGGCACTGGTCCCTTGACTTTCTCAAGACTGCATTGAAAATCTTTTTAACTTGATTGCAGATTGGTTTTCTTCTGATGAATCACTGTCCTTTTGCTGAAAATGATAACAGTGTTCGTTTCAGTGGAAGAGTTTAAATAACAGTTTATTTAGTATTTAAGTCCGGATTCAATCATAACGTGTGGTGTTAACGGGTATAAACGGCTGTTTAAAACGGGTTTCCAACAGTTGTTTAATATCACGGGGTCCAAAACGCTGTTAAAAAATGTTGTAACAAACTGTTTAGCGGATTTACCAGTTGTCCTCGGATTTTCCTGAACTATAATACCGTCCAACAAATGACTCTTCGTAACTGTATGACTGTAATTAAACGCTTTACTATGTACCTTGCTGCTATTTGCCCAGTTTCCAGTATACCTACCCTTGTCTTTGTTTCGGGGTTGTGAAAGCTTGCTAGATTGCAGTCTGTTTCAGAGGGGTGTTTAAACCAATCCCATAATGCATTGGCAATGTGCCTATACTGTACTGTCCTAAACACATGTCAGTACTTTTATGTCGATTAAATTAATTCAGACTCAAGCGCCACAAACTTTTCATGGATAATGCGAAAATTGCCTAGTACTTAATCGTAGGGACTGTAGTGAACAGAGTGTGCAAATCCGGATAAATTGTGAATTTTGGTATTCACAATGTACTTTAATACATTGATAATCAACAAGATTGATGGAAGCACTTGCCACACCCTTTCATGACCCCAGGCATGGATTTCAAGGTTACACAGGCGTAAAATTAGTTAAAATGTTTCCGATTGTGTTTTGAAAAGCACACCATGATGTCTGTCTGGTTACAAGGATTCCAAAAAGGTATAGTTTATACTACCTGTGACGTATATTTTAAGAATTATGGGGGTAAAAACGTAAAAATGGTGAAAAATCAATTTTTGGTTTGTACAGGGGTCAAAATTAAAAAGTTGCTCCAATTTTTGTAAAATGTCTTTCAAAAGTGTGGGTTTAGCTCATAGAATGAAATATAGGAAAGTTGATTTACTATCTTACGTGTCGGGTTATTAACCAAATTGCGAATACATCAACAACTATCGGCAGCTATTGGATTCTAATTGACCTTGTGCAACCTATTTTGTTGGATAACGTGAAAACATAGCATAACAGATAAGGCAAAACTATTCCTTATTAGCAATCCTTTATGCTAGGGAACCATTTTGCATCACATATTAAACTGAATCAAGCAACTTTGAACTTTTGACGCCATGTACACCCCCAAAATGAACTTTTTCACCATTTTTCAAGTTTCTAACCCTAAACCCCATAGCTCCTAACTATAGCCATAGAATATTGCAGTGGCGTCAGCCAGCTTTTTTTCTCATGTGGGGGGGCAAAGGGGGGCACATACATTTTCAGAGGGGCAAGCATTATAACATTTTGTTGTATAAGGTATGGCCTATGTAAATCCCTATTTTCAGGGGGGGCAAGATGGGTGGGGGAAAGATTCCCCACAGGGGGGCAGCTGCCCCGCCCCGCCCCCCCCCCCCCCCCCCTCGGGCTTACGCCACTGAGATATTGTAAACTATTACCCTTTTGGAATCCTTGTGACTCAGAAAACACCATGGTGTGTTTTTTTAATACACATTCTAGAAACATTTACATTTTTACCCCTGTATAAACCTTTAAATCCAAGCTGGTGCCATCGGGGGGTTGGCAAGTGCTTCCATCAATTTTATGGGATTAATCAATGCCTAAAGTACTTGTGGTGCAAAAGTCACAATTTTATCCGAAGCGCACACGCTTACACTCAGTCCCCTGCTATAAACGCTTTGTGGGCCTAAAATGAGTGTAACAGTCAATGGTTTGTTCATGGTTCAGATAGGATTATGTGGGTAATCACAATGACGTTTATGAAATTTTCACAACTGGTCCTTGTATCCAACATGCCACCCAAAATACAACACCACAATGTATCTGTTGTTCGGTATGCGACATAGCGTGTGTGTATGTGTAGTAATATGTATGTATGGACAATATTTGGTCAGTGATACAGGTGTAAATACAATTCTGTGACTTGCTAATCTCGCATATCTATGATATATAGATTATAAACAGAAGATTGTAAACCAAGCTATTCAGTTTTACTGTAGACTTTAAAAGGTGTGTATTGTATTTTTCGCATTACTATGTATGGACATGTAATGTTCATTTTTGTATATTTGTAATGTTTTAATAAAGGCGTTGCTTGGAAAAAAAACCAACTGTTTTATTCCCTTAAAAGCTGTTGAAACCCGTTAAACAACTATTTGAGACACCTTCAAACAACTGTTTTCAATAATCCGTTAAGCACAGCCGTTAAACAACGATTGTTATAACTCTTAAGCAACAACTATTCTAACCTGATATAGCGTTATTCCTGAACACTTGTTTTTTGCTAAACTATACCACTAAAGACCATTCTCAAGATCTAAGAGCACCATGGATCCCAAGTAATCTCTTGAGATGTATACATGTATGTAAATAGTTTTAAACTTCGAAAAGAAACCGGAACGATTACACATGACCCAATAGGCATCCTTGTTTTGTATTTAAAACAAATTAAATTTTAGGCTCATTCAATAACGCGTTTCAAAAAGCAATTTTTAGCGTCTGGCAAATCTTGTTGGGCCGTGGTATGTCTTGTGCATGTGTTTGGGCCTTCCTCTCGCTGTGAACGCTTTTTCGTAGCCTTTGGAATGATACCCAATGAGTACCTCTCTACCCTCATTTTTAAATGGAATGTGGACAAGATATTGATGATTATCTGGATAAGTATTGTTGGTTTTGAATATTGATTCGATAATGGATAACAAACTTGGGCTCCGGTTTCAATGTTTCACATCACCCATTATTTTTGGAATATAAATATCAACATTTGGTATTTTGTATGTCTGTATCATACTCCCCACACAGCCTGATCACAAGTACTTTTTCTGTATATCGTTAAGTGGTCTATTATTTATAATCTTAAATCTATAATATTAATATATCACTATCTTGCTACAATCACTCTTGTCTTTATTATGCATTACACGGCCACCTTGAATCAGCGCTTACTGCTTTGTCATTGAAGGGCCCGTTGAAGGGCTACCCTAACCATAAGCGATACGAGTAGTTTTACTTTTTGTCTTACTGAACTCTCAACGAAAGTCATTTATTAAAGGCTACTCAGAGATATTGAAATATATTTTGTTTTGTGTGTAGTCTTAAAAATATCATCTAGAACTATAAGATAGAACACCTAAAATGCTCAATCCAAAGTTTGAGATGGATCAGGATTTTGCCCGTTTTCACCGCAGTAAACATTTCGTCCCATAGGATACCGTGTAATAACAAAAATTCCCGGATTCGAATTTATACAAATTTGTTGATTTCCATACATGACAGAGACACTTCGACCCGAGCTATGGTGAGTATTTCACAACAGTGAGGATTATCAATGACAAGCTTATGTATGATGCAAAAAACACATTTAGTTTTGAAAATGAGTGCGCCCTCATCGGGAAATCTCTGAGCAGCTTTAATAGGGCCTATATCACTATCTTGCTAAGACAGAATCACTCACTTTGTACTTTAAAACATATGCTTTACAACCACGCCACCGTTGAAATCAGTGGCTGGGGAAGTCCCAAATGCAGAATTCACATGAGAGGGCAATCTGATGGGCTGGAAAGTTTCGGTTCCTTAGTGGTATTCTTAGCCACAGGTGAACTTGGTGGGCGCCTTGTCACTGAGACTTTTTTTTAAATTTTTTTTAAGGGGTTTTTTCACCTCTCTTTTCTATATGATCACAGTACTTAAGAAGACAATTTTGTATACTTGCCTTTAAAAGGTACCATGAGACGTTATTAGGACGCAATATTGATAGCCATACTTATGATCCAAATACTAATGGTTCGGAGTTGGAATGACAATGTATCACCATGTTTCATTACTTTGAAAAGTGTCCCTCGAAAGTTTGTAAACTATTATTGTCCAAATAGTGGACTATATACTAACTCCTTAGTTACAAAGTAAAAAAAATAACTAAATAACAAGATAACGACCAAATTAACCCTGAACTGTTTCTGTAAATGCCACATAATCAATTTTTATTGGATCAATCAATATATCATTCGATATTCACACTGCGTCAACGTTACAGTCCTTTCCCCAATTGCACAACCTTGTTTAAAAATGAAGTCCAGCATGTAAACGCTGTGCCCCAATGGAAACAGTTGGTCGTCATCAATACAAAACTAATACGCCTATTGTAGAATCTAGATTATTTCACTCATGGTAGCTAACGTATTAAATGCAAGTTACTCTGCAAGACTACACCACCTTATAAAGAATTTAGTCTTCTTTTCTAGCAACGTCACAATCAAGTCGCCTACAAAGTGTTCTTCAATGTTTTGATATCAAAGTGTGTTTGGCTACTCTTGAACAAACAATTCACAGATTTGTCAACTGTGAGAAATTTGTCCAATTTGTTCAAATCTAACTATATATATAAATCCATCCGGGAAATCATCGACAAAAGCGAAAATGCAGCGATTCGAGGTAAATCTCTTCCGATGGATTTGGATATGAATGACGAGCCGAATAATTGAACGATGTCGTTAAGGTAATGCTATGTTAATGAATCAAATCGTAAACAATCCTTTTTTTTTTTGACGGTTTTAACCAACTTCTTTCCTATAGTTTTTTAAATTTATTTTCTTATTGATTTTCCCAGATATTTTAGAAAACTTTTATATTGGAAACAACAGAAAACAAACTTTTCATATTCGTACCCGAAGAATTGGCTGTGCCGTACACGTTATGTCTTTCATCATTATTCAACTGTAGACTTGCCCGAGAAGGGGGGTTGCGCAGTTCTCGGCTTTCGCTTGTATTGCGATCGGTGTACCAAGGTTAGATTTTGTCGAAAGACCGATATCAGACGTACGTACCTGGTAGTGTATCAGTAAGCCTTGTCCCCACTCAAGGGGCCCCTGTCTAACTCCCCAGTGGTACCGGATATGCCAACTACAAAACAGTGGTCCACATTTCACATAGCTGTACCGCAAGGGTCCCCTGACTATGCGGAGAAACAACAGGAGTCCCTTTTCAAAACTACCACAGATCGCGCCTGTTGTGCAGAAATGTGTCTCGAGAAAGCGCCCGCATAAGCTTGCACATGTAGTAGTCGTAGGGGGGATTCAAGTAACGCCCAGATTCACCTAACACAGGTGCCCTTTTTCCAACTAACCCCTGCCGGTGTCTTTTCCCACTATCAGGGCACTTTATTTCCACACTACCTCCATATCCCATCCCAAATACCAAAAGTTACTCGTTCCATCGACAATGGCTAATTCCCAATGCCCATGTGGTCCCTTTCCATGCAACCCCCGTGGTCCCTTATCCTCAACTAACCCAGATTTCCCCTTCCCATTCCCTCAGGCTCCCCTTCCCAACTACCCAAGTTCCCTTTCCCACTATATCCCCGGGTCCTCCTTTCCAACAACCCCATTTGATTCTCTTCAGCAGTTACTAATCTAGTAATACTAATCTATACGACTCCTGCATGTCAGGTTGAAGCATAATTCATTTCTAAGAGTCTCTTAAGTCCCATTTTGTGGTAAATGTTTGCATCATAAGCTAAATTTGAGTAAATTTAGTTCTAAATCCGGTCAATTTCCTCAAAATCCAGTTCCTGTAAGGCCCTACTTATAAGTATGTATGTATATATCCAAATCAATGCTTATAATACCAGAATCCAATAAACTTCCATTCACAACCATCATAACATCAATTCCCCAATCCCAAATTCGGAGTCGGGGGCCACAACCTATCCCTATACCAAAAAGTTCCTCGCTCGCCCGGTCTCTCACCCTCTCACTCTTTGTGATATATTCTTTCCATTTTTGTAATTCCTTACATCCCCATTTCCAACCTAAATGTACGGGGTAGCTCATGGTCATCCCAATACCTATAAAAAAAGTCAAACTCCCTAATGTTACAAGCATGTCATTGAAAAAAACACGAGCATCTACAGACTTATATTTCTACTCTAGTAGCTCCTGGTGTTTTTTTATGCATTAATCTTCCAGAGCTAAACCTCTTCCAGGAATCCACTAATTGAAGGTCCAGGTAACCCCTATTTGGTGGTAACATAATTCCACTCCACGATGGCCGAAATTCTGAAATTGTCCACGCCCCCTTTTTGAGGGGGGTCACGCCCCTTTTGAGCCGAAGTACTACTACTGTATCTACAGAACCGTTGGACCTAGAAGGTTGAGAGCCCACTCAACTGTGCGGAAATGGCAAACATTATGGGGGTCAGTATAATTTTTATATACCAACAGTCAAAGGGTTTTTAAGATAAAATTGTCAAAACTGATTTCACCGTATCGCGCGCACTATACAATTATGATGAATTCATATGGTTTTTCATGCCACAACAGGAAGGGAGTTTCACATACACCTTGGCTTTTTGCTCTAACTCTCCTCAGGGATAATTAGTAGGATAACTAAGGGTAGCTCACGAACAGAAATTCATATTCCTTTCCCGTCTCAAAGACAGCCGTCAAAAATGTCACCTTGAGCAGCATTGGGGGGTAATATATGTGACAACCGTTCATTTTTAAAGAGTGGGGGCCGTTAAACAGTGTATTTGCTCCAAAACTCAATCATTTAATCTAGTGATATGACTTTGTATTGCACTAGCTTTGACCATTGGCTTTCAACTGGGATATAATCAGCATTTTAATGTTACTCCTTTCGTTTTAATTGGAGGGGTCAAATGGCCCCCATCGTAAAGTGGATATATTTTTATCATCCATTTTATAGGTACCTAATAGCAAGTTAAATGCTGCCGAAGTCTTTAAATGATCTAAAAGTACTAACCAGCATGCCTGTGACCATGAAACAGGCAAATATAAAAGATGTTCCATCCCCCAAAAAGATGCCCCCCCCCCCCCCCCGTGGTCCCGCAAGACCAGGCGACTAAAACAAAATGACCCGAATGAAAAGTAAGTCGACGAGCCATGTAGTAGGGATAGAGACTTTATTGCATCTTCAAAAGAGACTCTTTTAAAGATATCAGAATTAATTGAAATTGTTTTGTAATTTCTATTTCTTCTTCAACATTTGATTTATCATACAGATTCTCAAGTCACATTTTAACTTAGATTACGGTATCTCAACCCGTACCATGCGGAATGTAGTGCGCCTGAATCGGGGGGGGGGGGGGCAAGAAGACAAGCATCAAGAGATTTCCCTAAATTCTGTACTTGCAATGAGGATCATTAATGTACGAGGGGTGGGTTCCTAGGTCTGAGCTCCCGTAGGTCCTGGGTTTTGCCATTTAAAAGCTCTTCTCTTCTTTTCTTCCTATTTCCCTCTTTTTTCCTCTTTCCTTTTCTCTTCTTCCCGCTTTTTATGTTTTTCTTCCCTTTTCCTTCCCTATTTGGCCTCCCCTTCTTCGTTTAATGTGTGTGTGTTTGGGGGGGGGGGGAAGCTTTCCCCCTGCCCTCCTCCATTGGCTATGCCCATGGTAAAGTGCGGCCGAAAAAAATGGGTAATTTTAGCGACTTTTTCATTGAGCCACAAAAGGGCCCACTTTTAGGGGTATGAAATTTTTTTACCTGTCCTTCATGGGAAACGGTGTGGCAGAGATATAGTCTGATCCTCCCGGGCTTCACAGTCCAGGAACAATGGTGACATAGTGCCAATCGATTCAGTGGCTCTTCACGGCACATTAGTTTCACTCTTTATTTTCCGTTTGTCGTCTATGGAGCCCAGACTATGATACCCTTCGGACACTGATTACTTTCACACCGGCCATGTAGTTAGTGCATTTAGATTTTTAAAGATCATTCAGCAGCTTTTTACCCTTGCCCATTGAGGCCCACAAATGAAAAATACACCGGTAGAAGCACTTTCCCACCACGACGGCGTGCCGTCTTAAGTTCAGTTATTTTAGTGACTTTGTCAGGCATACCGGGGGGGGGGGGGTCTTCATTTTTGCCTGTTCATGGTCCAGTATGCAGTTGTTCTTTTAGATCATTTTAAAGACCCTTCAAGCAGCATTTAACTTTGCTACTGAAGGCACTTTAACTTAACATTAACTTAAGTCCCAAAAAAATTGCACAACAATATCTTTTCCACTTACGATGGGGCCATTTGGACCCCCCCCCCATGAAAACGAAAGGAGAACACTTAAAATTGCTGATTATTCTAGTTGAATCCAAATGGTCAATAGCTCTGTGCGATACAAACGTCATAACGGATTAGTTTGTGGAGCAAATACACTGTTATAACACCACTTACAAATGCAAAACGGTTTTCACCTAAATATTACGCAATTTGCTAAAAGTTCCACACAATTTTGACGGTCTGTCATTTGAGAACAAATGGAACGGAATATGAATTTTCTTTTTGTGACTACCCTTAGCTAACCCAAAAAATTATCCCTGAGGCGAGTTAGAGGAAAATCCAAGGTGTATGGTGAACTCCCTTCCTGTTTTGGGCATGAAACCCTTATTAATTCATTCGTAATTGTATAGGTCGCGATATGGTGAAAATCAGTTCTTTGACAATTATCGTTAACAACCCTTTGACTTTTGGACATAAAAATGTATTACTGACCCCCCCATAATGTGGCCATTACGCACATTTTGAGTGGTCTCTCAACCTTCTAGGTCACGGGTCTTAATCGTAGCTAGTACTTCGCTCAAAAGGGGCGTGCCCCCCAAAAAAATGGGCGTGGCCGTTCACTTTTCGGCCGTCAGTGGGAATTATGTTTACCAACCAAATATTTTCCTAGGTCTTCCAATTAGGGATTCCTGAAAGGAAAAGTTTAGTTTTCTGGACATATAATGCATACAAACCACCATGATCTACTAGAGTATTCCTGCCAATTTCAAATATTTTTACTCTTTCGTTTGATCACTGATAGTGTCTTTATAGAATATGTTTAATAGATTTTGCCCTTTTTATTCATTTTCAGACAAGAATGGCCCGATGTTTTTGGCGAGCCCGAAGGCGTCCTACAGCTTTGACTGCGTCTGGAAAACATTTCAAGTGTTCACCCTCACCAAATTCTGGTGCTATCGCATCTGTTCTGCTGTTTGTGCCATAACCGTTGTCATTTTCTTATGGGATTTACTTTGTTCCGGTGCGCGAAAACTTTTATTACATTTGTATTAACCCGTGGATCAAGGCCTGACATTATCAGATAGGTTGCATGGGTCGTCTTGGCAAGGGTACATCCAAGACCTTCTTGATCCACTGTTCGAAATCCATTGCCCTTAGTATTTTCCAAGTTTGGAAGTGGAGGAGGAGGAGGAGGAGGGGGATTACCAAAGGCCTGATGTTTTCATCCTTTCTTGAACTTGTGAACTTGTATTATATTCTACACTTCACAACAGATACCTGGTTGCACTCTAATCTGTTTGCCCCCGCTAAGGAAATGGAAAACTCTCCTTTAAATTTAAATGTGAAACTATGGCCACTTTAGACACTCTTATTCAAAGTTTCACATTTGTTAATATTCGAAGGATACGTGGAATCGAAGAAACATGTCCGACTTAGCTCTTCACCACAGGTTTTAATGTTCGTACAAATGACACTGAAGTAATTCAGAAATGGTGTCAAAGTGTCACGTTTTAAAAAATAATATGTTATGGGAAAACGTGTACAAATTTATGTTTTGATATTCATCTCACATTTTTTTGTGTTTGTTTGATTTTTTTGTTTGGGGGGAGGGGCTGCGTTGCTGACTTATTTATTCCCCAAAATGAAAGTCTCTAAAAAACTGGTGTTTTACCTTAAGGGGGGCCTTTGCAGTTTAAATTTGTAGGAATCCCTGCTACAATTGAAAAGAAATAATTTTAAACATACCAACACCTCTCCTCCATGACATTACATGTTTTTCCTGTATACAGCAATTTTCGTTTTCAACCAAAAAACAAACACACAAACTTATAAAAAACAAACACAAACAACAAAAAAACGCTACAAAGACTGTAGTTTCGTGAAAGCAATCCGCACCTAATGCATGGTTCATATTATCATTTCTGTCATTTGAAAGCAGGAACACTGCAGTTCATTGTGGGACCCATTTAAAGTCACGTAGCTTTTTTATGTGCAGGGCTGATTGCCGTATCACTTTCGATTGCGGCAGCAAAGATAGCGGACAAGAAATTGTACATCGAGTCAGGGGCAGATATAAATTTTAATTTAAATTATAAATGAGGATTACTGATCGAAAGGCAATAACGTATGCTGTAGACTCATTCCCTTTGCAAAGAATCTTCAGTGAATAGCCAAAATTATGATACACTTGTGACCACTAACAAAGTATCTAAAATTCAGCCAAATTGAGTTCAATTTAGTCAAGTGGCTTACGTACTGAGGTTGCTTGAGTGCTTGATTGGCAAGGGCATTTATGCTAATGAGGAAGGGCAACTTGTCTTCCACTCTTCTTTGAATTATTATCATATTTTAGCGCATGAGTTTTTTGAAAAATGCTGAGGTGTTTTTATTTGATTTGACAAAATAGATTATTCTAATGAAGAGGCCCATTGTTCATCACACTCCATGGTTTGTTTTTATTTTTCCTGTACCTAAATCTTATCATTTCGTAGTATATATGACTGGTTTGTAAATTTTCGTTGAAAGAAGTTGGTGTGGTTTGATTATTCACAGTCAGTTTTTATACATAATATGACAGTGTATTAGTTTTATACTTTGCGATAGTTATATCACGCATCAAACCTTTCAATCGTTAGGGTCTGTTAAACCCAGAATGAGCTCTAATAGGTATGTGAATTAGTGATCGAATGACTTTTTCATCGTTTTTTTTTTAAATTTTTGTAATAGCGTGTCTGTGAAAGATTGAGGTAGTTTAAACCTAACCGCCAGGCGAATATACTATTTTCGTAATGTATGGAACACTAATTTGTACATAATACGATATGGATAAGACACGCTTTGGACTAACATATTGCATCAACTTGTTGGCAAATACACCCCATTCCTGATATTGGATCTGAGGTTAACGTCTTCAATCTTCAACTTTAAATAGGCGCTGCAGACAGGGTAAAACAATTGGATGAGTGAAAGAACCCTGCGGAACTCCACCGTACAACTATTGGATCTGATATGACGTCTTTGACCCTGGGTCTTTGATAATTCGTTCCAGTTTTAAAAAATCATAAAGCGCGACGCGTACTTTTAATTTGTATCGTCTGTGAGAAAATAGTTTTCCTCGGTTTCAAGACAGTGGGCACCATAGATAACTTCTTCAAACGGAGTCTATTAGCACATACACCCGATGCAAATTGTTTCCACCAAAGAAATGGTAAGATGGTGCCTTTGCGCGGTCTGGAGAGTGAATTGAGGGATCACTCGTAAGAGTGATTTTCACACTCCAAAAAGAGGAATTTGCATTCCAGAGTGGATCTTATCTCAATTCGTGGATTGAAATTTAAACACTAAACAATATAGCTCCAAAAAGTTAGAATAACTCACTCTTTTGGAAGTGAAATTTCATTCTTTTGGAGTTGTCCCACTCCTCAACGAGTGTATTTACTCCTGTCAAGTACGTGAGGCACCTTTAATTGCTCAAGTAGCTACGCAGTGAACTTAGCATTTCATGAGTTTTGATATATATAAGTATAACATTATCTTTGCAGTTGGAAATTAGTGTTTTTATAGATGCTGTTAACAAAACAACAGACAGTGTCTCTGTACTTATTTTCTGTATATTTACCTGGGACAAACCTGTAAAACTGATTGTGAATCGCTTAATAAAACCAGGCAAATGTCGCAAATTTTTCCAAACTGATATTTTAGCACTATGTGCCATCTATATGTAATTTGGCTATTTCATATTGGATTAATTAAATACGACTTCTTTAAACATTTTGGAAAGGTCTCATTGTTGGTGTTGTCTACAAAAATTTAAAACCCTTAATTCACAAATTAATTTTTGTATATTGTCCAATTTAAAATACGGTATGTGCATAAAGTCGAAAATATTCAATTATCTTTAGGAGCAGGTTCCGCATCGTGCGCCATATTACCAACACGGATATTGCTGTTTAATTTAACATGAACAATTAACGGCTTAATTCTAAATCATATCCCCTTTCACTCAAATTGGCTTCCCCCAATTGTCGTAAAATTATTTTACAACTTAAGGAAAATAATCACTGTAAACCTGTGTTTCACAAATTTGTCTATCATGGCTGACCCGTTTATTAGAGGAAGTTCATTTTCAAAGGGGTTGTTTGGTAATACTTAACGAACACAGTCATGTGACTTGTAACCAGTATAAAAAAATCTCAAGTTATTAAAATTGTCATCCTAAATTAATCCTGTTTCAGATCTTGATTTATGTCAAACAAATCTAAAGATCCAGTGCCTTAACACCTTTAAATACTAATCGTACGGTTTAAAATCGAGAAAAGTTTATGTACACCATGAAATCTGTATGTATCAGTACTTCAAGCCACATTTAATACCGATACTTACAGGTTTCTTTTGCATTATTATTAAAGTTTATATAAAGACATCAGGCTTAAATATGTATAAAACATAAGCCACTTTAATACTCAATATTTTTTGCAGAAATCAAGAATAAATTTAATGTCCCTAAATCTGTAAGTAATCGGAACATCCAATCACCCTTAAATAATGTACTTGGCGTATATGGTAAGTATACAAGGTTAATGAGAATTTTTTTGCGATTTTTCCAGCAGGAACATCATCGATTAAAAATATAATATTTGGGTCCAAACCTCTGGAAAACGTGGAGAAAATTTTAAAATGGATCGATTTGGTAGCAGAGGTAAATTTCAAATCACGTGAATTGTGTTTATGCTCACCAATACGTTGTAGCTGTCTAGTACCAATATTTGATTACACATGCTGCTACAGCCCGAATAAGATCCAAGGTTCTTACATGGTAACAAGAATGTCTTTTAAAAGAACAAACATCGCTTTAGCGAGGATGTTAGTACTTATTATGTTACACCCATATCCCAGTCATAGGTGAGTGCCCCTGGCACTTTCACACTGTAAACTTTGGCCAACTTTGCACCAATTCCAAAATAAGCCTGGCCCCTGTTCATCACATGTCATTCACCAAATATATCGTGATTGTTAGTATTTCCTTTTGTTTAGTTTATACGGCTGAGCTGGATTATTTCTTGTAGTCCAGGAACTTTAGTATAGGTCTGTGTGAGAGAAGGTGGAAATAAATAAGCCATAGCTGATTTTTTTCAGATAGTTTCCAATTTTTGAGAAGCAACATATCAAAGTCCCCGCAAGAGTCCGCTTGTTGCTTATTGAGTATAGGGGGTAAAAGTTTAATCCAGGGTACACGTTTAAAATGATTCGATTGAGCTAAATGGACTATTGTATTCTTCTAGTCATCACTGATTAAAAAATGTATGGTTGACTAACTTTTGTGACCTTTAGTTTTTAGGAATATGTTAACATTGTCAAGGTCATCGTGGGGAAAATTTTCAAAACAGTCTGATTTAATAAACTATCATCCCAGTTACTCGTACCTTTGTACGAGTCATATTATGCAAAAATGCTTATTTCAACGGCCATCTACACCTTAAAATACTGACCTATAGAGCATTGGCTTTTGTGACCTCCCATAGACCCTGTAGCAACCTGTCATAATGAGCCCTATCACTATGCAAGGGGAAATCTTACCTTACAACAATTAAATATAATTTTATGTTTATACACAACAAGACGAAAAGTTGATACACTTTTAAACAATCGGACCATTCGGAAACTTTATCCCCAGTCTTACCTTGAACTGTTTTTTTCCATATAGTAATACTATAAATCACAGATCAGGCAAACTCTCATTTTTTAATCCTTATGACAGACACAACATTGGAATACATTTGAAGACCATTGGACAATTATAAAATTTTGACCCCTGTCCACACTTTACCTACCCCGTATTCCTCAAATAGCACAAAGGGGAACGTGTGGACTTTTGATATGTTGTTCCTCACACATTAGGAAACTATCCTGAAGAATCAGACATGGCTTATTTATTTCCTGGTGTTTTCCTATTAATCCTTGGACTATTGGTAAAAGAGCAAGTAGTGAACAAGTGTTTTTCAGTCAATGCAGCAGTTTGTCCACAATGATTCATAGCCTAAAACTTCCTCGTTATAGTCTGTTCAGCAATGTGGAACAATTCATCAAATACCCATTACAAATCGAGTTACAACTGTTTTGATTTAAGGTTTAAACATCAAACTTGTGTTTAGCTGGTGCATTGTCCCTATGGTATATACGTACCCTCCAGACATGGGGTCAGATCACCATCTACGTTGTCATTAGTCTGTAGAGTTATCCCTGTGATGGGTGGCTTTGTCATCCATCAACGTTTGTTTCTAGCTGCTCAAGAAAATGGCAATGAATTTCATAGTAGGCATATACCATTCCAGGCCCCGTAGCCCAGGAATTTTGCGGGGGGGTGCGGATTTGCCAAAGCGGGACCTTTTGGCCCAAAAAACCAAATTTTTCACACCGTCGTCTCACTTCTGAAAGACGCTGGGGGGGGGGGGTAGGTTTTTCGCAGCGTTGAGAAAAGCAACAACGACACTCGTATGCGATGGTTCACATCTGCTTACGTCATGCTTAGTCTGGTCATATACATCCACCACAACCCTTAGACAAACTTTTAATTGACAACCGCACCTTAAACATGCAAAGCGGACCTTCAAAATCATAAAGCGGACCTTTGCCCCGAACCCCCCCTGGCTACGGCCTGACCCTTGTCCTTAGTTCTTAAAATAATGGGAACCAGGACTTTGTACTGTACATGAGACAACCACCAACTCTGTGCATGACTGTGAAATTCTGCCAATCATTTGCTGGCTGCACATATGCTCTGATATGCTAGGGAAATTGCAATGTTGTGGCTTTTATCTACTCGATTTTAAGATACAATCTTCGATGGAAAATTACACAATGATCAGATATTTGAAAAGGGTGTCAATGATTTGCTCTGGTCATTCTGAAACAGAAAATGCATTTGATCTCTCTTGGATGACAGGCTCAGCGCAGTATACAACTTCAAGGTCAATAGATACACAACTAAAAATAAAATGCGAGACCTTAATAAAATACGCGCCTTAATTAGCCATCGCTAAGTCCATAAACGTCATTATGGTAGTTTGCTTGATCACAGCATGATTATAGTAGGGACAGTTGTCCAAGGAAATTAATTTAATAATGCAACCAAATGGCAAATACCAATTTACGCTGTCTATAATACGGCATGAGCTTATATTATTCAAGTTCAAGAACGATAAAATAATTCAAATAAAAGTGAAATACCCTAGGCTTAACGCCAATATTATACGACTGCAGATATCAATCAGTGCATCTATGAATTCATCGCTAGTAGCTTTACAAACCTCGCCGCAGACACGGGGGAGTGAATCGGCTCTCGTCGACCAAGAGACCATTTCTATAGTTTTACAGGACACTATCATGCCAGAATTCAAAAGTTTGTTGCGAAGGTTAGGTAAGCCAATGGGTTTCCAAAATCAAATATATTTGAATCACTCATTTCACATTCAACGCATTGCCCGTTAGATCTGGACGGATATACAAGTGGAGCACCGACAAAGGCCAGCTTCACCAAAGCCAATCATACTTAGAGCTACAAGTTCATAGAGATGCGAGTGGGGAAGGTAAAGTGTAGTATAGCAACCGGTGTTCATATCAGCAATAATAGCAGCGAAGTTGCCCGCGAAGGACTGTGACTAGAGACTGTTGATAGGTTTGCAAACAACGTTTTAAGTGTAAGCTGCATCTATGTCCAAATACAACAAATGGAAATTTGGGTGGATAGCATATTCTTGAGATTTTTGCGAGCAAACGGGGAGTAGATCATGGACTTAGAAAAAATGCCAGGAGATACGCAAAGTGTTACCACTGCGTGGGAATTAGATATGGGAGAAACGAGATCCCAATGAGCTCAACGGTTATTTAAGGTTTGCATGCTTGTTTATTTTATTTGTGTGACGGCCTCGTTTACCGGCTTTAAATTGTGGTCCCATGAATACGGCTGTCACGACTTAAGGTGTTTCAGTTAGCCTTAAATCGTCCTCCGAGCAAGGAATCCTGGACCTGTTCTTGGTGTACTGCCATGTTAGTTCACCACAACTCCATTTCAAACGAAAACTTATATTTTCAAGTTATTTATATGGAAACAAGATGAATGTCTTAAACAAATAGTAAACCCCCCAGGGGCTTTCCAAAACATCGGAATAACCAAGCTACACTGACCAAAGATTATCATGCTTGACACGATAAAGGGACATATTGTGACATGCAGCTGCACGTGCCATGTTGCTTTCTAGAAGCATATGCAATGACCACCACAGTGGATCAGTTCCTGATCATTCACATGACAAGACTCCTTCTCTTATCGTATACGAAAACACGGTTCTCAAATATGATCCAGCAGAGGTGGCTACAATGTCTGGGAGTTCACTGAATGCTGCCACGGTCATGACCACTGTGCATTGTTGCTCCAGCAGTAAGCAGACCAAGAGGTGTTCTATTGTCTGTGGTGCTGTTCTAAGATCAAAGGTGGTGTCATGATATGGCTTCCAGGTAGAACCACGTCTGCAAGGAAGAAACATTAGATCGGCCTGGTTCTCAATCTGTGGAGGACATCGCCATTCAGCCATGAGGAGTCAGCCGGAGTCAGCTCCAGGTGGAAGAGCCTCATCAGGTTCAATACCAAATAGATGTTACTTGGTTGATAGCAAGTATTTCTTTCCACAATTGAACAAGGCCTTATCAGTTCATTGTTTAACTTAGCAATCATAGTGAGACGCTCTTAAACTTCCTTAGAGACTGTTTCAGGGGTCTAGGACTTTGCTCAAGAAATCTCTCTCCTCTCTCTCTCTCTCTCTCTGGCCTCAACAAGTGCTGCGTAATGGGTAAGCCTCAGTGTTCAGAGTTTGAAAAAGACAGAATTATTGGAATGTTGGAGACAAGATATCACAACATGAGCTAGTGAGTAGGAGAACGGATACGATAGAAAGACTGAAAAATGGCGACCCGCTTTCTTCAGAGAAGGAAGTGGGCACGGGCGAAAGGCTCTTAGACGCCCGTTAAAACATCAGAAAGAGATGAGTGCCTCACTATTATTGCATTACAACAAGTTCACGCGAGCAGTGACCAAAACTATAATTAGGATGCGGTCACAAATAGTATATGTACACTATTTCTTAGCCAATTACCGGGCGCCGTTGCCCCAGTGATAAGGAAGTCGTGCATAAACATATGAAGAACCCAAAGCGGATGCAATGTTCATCACTGTGCCAAAAACCACGATGTGGGGGGGAAGCCAACTGGAGACTTTGGCTACCGGCCAAAGCGAACTCGCGAAGTTTTGGCTTCTTTTCACTTCATAGACGAGATTGTACCAAAGGAGATAAATCGATTTGAAAAAGTGTTTGTAAGTTTCTTACACCCAAATGATGCTCTTGTATTGGGAGCTCCACGTATCAAATCTGGCGAGTTTTCCCGCGCATGTGAGTTTCACGCGCTGTGATCGAGTTTCATCGCCATTATGTCGAGTGTGCAGCATTATATGTCGAGTTACAGCGCTATCTCTTTTGTTCTATGTCCCAGTTTGCCCTCTATAAATCGAGTTGTGCTCTCTATATGATGAGTTGGACAAAATCATGTCAGTTTTTACGATGTCACGTATCAAATCATGGACGAGTTTTCCCGCACATGTCGAGTTTCACGCGCTGTATATCGAGTTTTTCCTCGCCATATGTCGAGTGTGAAGCGTTATATGTCGAGTTACAGCGCTATTTGTCCAGTTTGCCCTATATACATCGAGTTTGCTCTCTTATGGTGCGTTTGACATAAATCAGGTCCAGTTTCAAAATCTCGACATGATTTTTTCTCAACATGGAGGAAAACTCGACATGATTTTTTGGTGTATATGTTAAAAAAAATCATGTCGAGTTTGCTCATTTGAGAAAAAAATCATGTCGAGTTTGCTCTGTGAGAAAAAAATATGTCGAGTTTGCTCATGTTGAGAAAAAAATCATGTCGAGTTGCTCATGGTGAGAAAAAAAATCATGTCAGTTGCACAGGTTGAAAAAATAGCCAGTTTTTTGAAGCTCGGCATGATTTATTATGGACATGATTTATGAAAGTCGGCACATAGAGTTCAAACTGGATAGGCAGCGCTCTAAACTCGACATATAGCGGGGGAAACTCGATATACAGCGCATGAAATCGCATGATTTGATACGTGACGTGCCATAGCTATTGCTACAAACAAGCATAGAAATCAAGTAAGAAACACGCCCGTAGGGTCAGTGTGCAAACCGTGTATGACTGGTGACAAATGGCTGATGTCAATCGTTGCGGTACAATAAAAAGAAGAGAAAGCGAGTGAGCACCTATACTGGAAGTGAAATTTCTTTCCTTAGTTACCTTTCAGTATCATCTTGCATGATGTGGATCTACTATTGTTACGTGTATGTATTGTCTGACTTTATTCCGTGAAGGTTTATTGATTTAAAATTCCAACATCGCCAACAAATACCTGCTAGTCTAAGCGGTTAAGAATGCTTCCTAATATCTCCTCGGCGAAAGGTCGAACCCAACTGTGCTCAATTTGAGAAATTAATTTGATCTTGAATTTTGTAAGTGAATTGATTCGAGTCCAAAAAAGTAACGCAAAATAGGTTTAAATGAAATCCTACACTTCAAGTTAGAGCTTTTTATTTTTTCGGCAATTTTTTCGCGGGTCTGCCCTCGAAATGGGCTGATAATTTTTGGCACCCATGCAATGTGTGTGCATAAGCACATGATTCGCTGGACCGGCTGGGTTATTAACAATTTATGAATATTGCCATAGGACTATGGTGAAAGTGTTCAGATGTTTGAAATTTGGCTCGAATGCTCAGAAGGGTCGAATGCAACTACCTAAGCAGATACTTTAGCGAATGAAGATACCAGTGCCTAGGAAATAGGCACACCTGCAGGGCCCGGTAGGAAATTACGTTCAAAAGTAAAAAAGTTGGAAGCTGCAGGTACCTGTATGGATTTTTCACAAAAGTATAAATTTTTGTATCAATCGAAAGATACAAGGAAATTTATTTATAAAGATACTATATCCAAAACAGGCTGCTGTTGGGAGAATAACTTCACAATGTCGAGTTACGTGCATTTCCCTTATACAATTTGTGGGCTGTAGAGCGTGCATTTTCGACATCCTGTTCATGAGGATGTCCGTAAACTTGTTGTAATGGCTAAACGAGATAGATTTACTTCTGCTAAAAGATCAAGACAACTAAGGCAAAATGCATTAATCACCCAAATTCATGGTCGTCTCATAGAAGCCAACATAAGTTTAAACAATGACTGGAATAACGTGTTGTTCATTGATGAAAGTCAGTTTTGGCTTGACTTCCAATTACGGACGAGTAAGAGTCCGTGGGTACCGCATATAGAGGTCTTGACACACTTATTAACGATTGACATTGCCAGTGAGAGGATGATAGCTATATGGTGGAGGGTCGGATCGTGAGGTTAGGGTGATATACATGAAAAGGAGCACAAAGATTAAAACAATGAATGGTATATTGAAACCCTGTAGTTCTTCCTTAATCATGTTAATACGGGGAAATGAAGACCTTATCATCCAGCACGGACAAGCAAGACCACACATTTCAGCAGAATAACTACAGATTGTTTGGTTGACAAACCACATTGCTGTCTTCAATGGCCAGTCAGCTGGTCACCAGATCTTGCACCCATTTGAAAATCTTTGGGATGAACTTGAGCTGCGCGAGTTGATAAATTTATTAAGTTTCACCAGCCAAAAATGAAATGAAAGACTTCAGCAAAGAGTAGGTGAGATTCCCTACTGTTATTCAGAAGCTGATATATAGAAAGCACGAATGATCTGAATCACAGATATAGAAAGACTGAATGCACCAAGAAGCGTGGTGGGGGTGAGTGGGTGGTGTGTGTGTGGGGTTGGTGTGTTGTGTGTGGTGTGTGTGTGTGTTGTGTGTGGTGACGGTAGTATAGTTTATAATTATCTCCAAATGGAAACTCTTTTTGATCTCAAGGAATCATTGAGCGGTTTCTATAATTATAGAGGCGAGTTGGTGTAGCGGTCGAGTCGATCACCTTCACCAATGCGGACCGGTTCGATCCCGGTCGAGCCAGTGTCGTATGTGAATTTGGGTGCCGATCCATACCCGTCATCGCAGGTGTCTCAGAGCACTCGTTTCTGCCTGCCATCTAAAATCGGACTTCTTCTCATAAATCTTTCCCCGCTGTTATGGAGGCGGTCTTGCATTTAACTATTGCAATATTGGGGGTTCTGCTGGCAAATGCCGAATGTTATAAATAGTCCTAATTAGGGTAGAAAAACCCACCAAAGAAATCCTATCTTCCTAAATAGAGCTCGCTCTTATAAAGATTAATTAGAGTTCTGCCTCCAATTAAGTTGGAAGCCTCTCATTGAAAGCATATAGAAAAAGTTGTATGCATTTGAGTCAATAATAACTTCAATCTGTATTAGGTTCCATTGAGTCTTCCTCCTCCTAATTAGGTAAGGTACGGTTAAAGGGGACGGAACACTGATCTCTATACACATGGATAGGCTATCGCCGCTCGAACGTAGGAAAACCGGAAATTGCACGGCGGCCTTTTGCTCTACCCAAGTACCCGATCGTGCACGTACAAATGAAAGGGAAAACTAGGGAAAAGGGACAGAATTAGGCGATTAAATTGAGGTATGTCAAGGTTTGTTCAATTATTGGATGATTTTCGAGTATGGGGGGGTAAGTTCGAACAAAATCTGATTCAAAATGTTTTTTAAAAAGTCTTAAAATGCCATATTCACAGTTTCAGCTCACACTATAATTCCATGCAGTAAGTACTTTGATATACTAGTATTCACATATATTAGATCTTATTTTTTCCGCTTTACTACCCCCCCCCCCCCCGAGCAATTGACTTGGTAAGCTCCTAAAGTGATGGACGGGGTACCGGGGGGATAAGTAGCATCGTCGTATCTCTTTTTACAGTATTTTATGAGATTTGGGGGCATGCAACGTTCTATTTTAAAAATTAATTAAGATTTTGGAATATAATTCCTGTGGGGTCTTGAATTTTGGTCGGGGACCAATGCGCGTTCCGAAAAAAGAAGCTGAACTAGGGGTCTCAATTCAGTGTGATTGACTGGGTTCAATGAATCTAAAAAAAAAGGAAAATGGAACTAAACATCCGCACCATAAACCCCGAGTTGTATTTTTTCTGCAGTATACAAAAGTGTAACTTTTTGTATCTTGGCTACACTGAAAATATTAATGATTTCAAAAAGTGTCTTATTTGATAATTAAATATAGCCAATGCACATTGTTTTTTTAGAATCCACAAACTATTGCTAAAAGTGGTTTGAAATTAAAAAGAATGTTTTTTTAAATATTTTTGATTAATTTCAAATTATGCAAATATTTTCTACCACTAAAAATAGGACTTTTTAATTACAAAATTCGTCAAAACACTAAAGCAAATGACCAATGGGTACTTTAAATTCGTCATTTTTTTGTGCTTGACAACTAATTCTAGTCATTGGTGAGTCTAAAAGTCGTCTTTAATTAGTCATTAAACATTTTACAAATTAAAATGAGTCATTATTTGTCATTTTAAAGTGTACATTTTAGAGTAATAGAACTATTTTGTAATCATGAAAACATAGTTTAAAATATGGGAATGATTATCTTCCAGCATAGCAAACATGTTTTCCACCATTGAGTACATTATGAATGATTTTGCATGACTATTTTTAATAGTCCAAAAGACCTTTTTGACTATTAATATTCTTCAGTGTATTTAAAGAAGGTATTTTTAGGTCCACGTATTGAGAACAGGTCCCACAAGGGGTAATAATTTTAACTGCAAATTGTCCCCTTATAAAAAAAAAAAAACCCTGCAACCAGTATAATTTCAACAAAACGGGCTCCGTTAGACTCCTTAGGGGTTTATTTTCCCACTGAAAATCGTCATGTTAGCCTTATCGGGTCACGTTCAGAACCCCTGAATGAAGCCTGTCACCAGACCCCACCCCATCGGATAAATCTCGCTTTGAAGAAAAGATTCACTCTATGGGTCCGTATACTGCCCAAAATCATTGTTTAATTAACTTGGAATTAAATTAGAAGGAACTGAAATTTTGGTCCTTGACCTTGGGATTTAGTGACACTGTTTGGTGATAAATTAAATATCACAAGCTATCCCTTAGGCCTATAATCCATTTTCTACACGTGTTCCACGAAAAGCCTCACGCTTTAAATGCTAATTTAATATTCCCAGGTGATTAATTATAAGCATTTTAGAGAGCACAGCTATATCTCTATACTAGTACAGTGGCAATACAAGTGCACACAGTATTATGTACAAGTGTATAGCCTTACAACGTGTACCACCAGTAATATCACTAATCGGTCGCAACATGCCTAGCGAATCCATTCGTTTTCTCTTTCTACTCACAGTTAATTTCCGGCAAAACGGGGCAACATACTCCATACAAATTCCAAACGATTGATATTTTTTTTTTTTCAGATTTTGACCAGAAAGGACTTTATAAAGGCAACATGTACACTCATCCCATAGAAACCCGTAAAACCGAGTGAATGTTTTGGTAGAGCAAAAGGGCCGCTTTACAAAAAGTGGAAAAGTAGTTCTGGTGGGGTGGGGAGGGTGATGAAGCAACTTCCGGTTTCCTCAACGGCTCGCTATTCAAATCGCGTGGAGACAGCCTATCAAGTTGTGGTGAGATCAGGGGACTGACCTGTGTACACAGGAACGGAGTGCCCATCTCTCTTTCGAAGCATTGGGCCAGACTCCACCATACTGTATAATGTTGCTGTAGTGGGCTCGTCACACCTCTTCTACAGCGAGTCTGTTACCTTCCCAACATTGAATATGTCCGGTACCCCATTTTATACAAACCTGGGCCAAGAGAGGAGTAATTGAGGTAAAGCTCCTTTATCTAAGGACGCAACCATTGACCCCCGCGGGCTCGAACCCACAAACTTTGGCGTGCGGCCGAACGCTGATCCACTTGACCACATGTGCTCTCAATTAGACTTCTACTTGTAGATACGCATTTTGGGTCAAGTGCCATATAAATTATAGTTTCAAATTTAAGTTTGACATTTCCCAATGGCATTTCAGTTGATGGCAATGGTAAATGAATGACCACAATAGCTATTTGTTGATGTTATATTACAGGTGGAATTGGGAAGAAGTATTCGGTGAACCTGATGGCACCCACAGCTTCGACTGTGTCTGGAAACAGCTACCAGTTGTACTGGGGAACCAATTCTGGGGTGTTATCGACGAATCTGTTCAGCCATCTTGGATACAGCGGATTCTGTTGGGGACTATATTTCGCATGTTGTCTTTCTGTTATGTTTGGTATATAACGCCATACATCAAGGCATTCATGATCCAAGTTGGCTGTGCTGGACGCATCTGGAAAGTCTACTAGGAACCTTCTTCGACCATTCTTCGGAGTCTGTCGCACCTCATCTTGTCCAAAACGCTCTCACACCTCACACATCCTCGCGTTGATTTTCTCTCAAATGCCAACTCTACTGCTAGGCCTTCCGGCGGAATTTACGACGCTCGACGTCAACCTCTGCATATTGGTCACTCACTCGCTATACTCCTACTCTCCTTCCAACTGAATCGTAATTCTCTCTCAGCTCTGACAAGTGCTGACCTCACCACCGGGCCAGCTCCCTCTCGTACGAGGGTCAGAAGGGCTGAGGCGGAGCTAGACGCGTGGTCGACAGCGCCGTGGCGGCGGTCGCGGTCACTGCGGCGGTGCTGGGGGAGCTTTGTGTTCGTCTCAGAGCAGTCTATGGAGACTCTACCTTGATTGCGGCTACTCTGCATAAAGCCGCCATGCTCGGCCGGAAGAGACATATTTCAGACTTTCCGTCTAGCTCTGGTCTCAACAATTTTGGACATGATCACTGTCCAAATGTCAATTTTGACCCTATGCGTACAATGCGTACATGTCGGAATGAAATCAGTTTGGTAACATGCTTGTAATCGGTCGCACTTATCTTTTCCAAGTCAACATTGGAGTGAAGAAATGAAGTGAATCGAAGGCTTAACATATTCATCCGCGTGAACATGTTTGGTGATCTCGCGGGGCTTCTAATTGTATTGCAATATATTATTATGTCAGCAGCTATTATATCAATTGTCCAATTGCAATTATTCTCGCTCGGCAGGCATGTCCTTATAGAACTTATTTAGGTAGTAACCAGTATTTAGGCTCCGTCTGAACGGTATCATTCAATTGTATTTCTAAATTGCTTATGCTGGTCTTGTCTTGTAATGGGCATTTTGAATTGGGAAAAAATGACTGAAATGAAATCCCTATGTGTGTTGCCCATTCACGCACCACGGTCGGAGGGGAGGAAGTATATCCCAACAGAGTGGCTGATGCATCTCGGATTCATGCATGCATGTTCATTGCTTCTTATAATGTGGGTTGTGTGTGGAATATTTTGTGAAAAAAGAAGGGTAAACTTCAAACTATACAGGTTGACCGAATACACATTATATAATGATATGTAAATAAATCCACTGACACTTGTCTAATGTTTTTTCCTAATATTTTAAGAACATGTTTTTAAACATTAATAAATTTATGCAACATGTGTTTTCTTGTCACCTTTCCATGGTAGGACTACATGTAATTATGTAAATAGTGAATATGTTCGTTTTGCCAATCTGGGATGTTTGTAACCTACTTTCCAACCTCTGTTCGCATCTGATGCAAAATACAAAGTATCAGGATAGATAGAAGTGTCTCTGAAGGGAATTCCGTGGCATGAAACAATAGAGGCTAACCTAATCCGTGGTTTCAGATAGCGGCCATCTTTCGGGGGTTCAACAATCACTCACCCAGAACAACTCAAATGTGGTCAGGTGCAAAGCAAGGTGCATAGTAGTTCTCAATTCTTTCCCGCAAAATTGCAGCTACTGAAACACGGATAAACACCTCTATATTAGACCTAATAAAATGCACACTATCACATCCAGTAATTCTAATACTTGAAGTTGAAGTCTAGACTTTCCCGAGCGACCAGACAACGGTTATCCTGCCAAAAAGTAGGAGACTTGGTAAGAGACTCAGTCACACACATTATATTATTGTTCCGTATTGTTTTAGGTTGGTATTCTGAAAGGAGACTAACTTTAGACCTGGTTTAAACCAGGGTTAGTCCTACAAGACGGACCCTTTTTTCTTACAACATACTCTAAAGTGTGATGTAACGGGTGACGAGAGGAATTTTCCTCACCCATTACATTTACTTTCAACAGTATTTGAAAGGAGAAAAGGGCCCCCTCTTGTAGGACTACCCTGTTTAAACCCAGGTCTAAGTTAGTCCTTCCTTTCAGAATACCAGCCTTAAATGATTTAAATGCATGATTCGCCATAAGTGAAATGTATCGTCCCCATCAATATTGTTTGATTCCAGTTAACTTTTCAAATTTCCGTTCTCTTGATAATGTGATCTCAATGACGTCAAATTAAACTGAACTTCAAATCTCTCGCGGGCATAATTATATCGCAATTCTACCAAAAATCAGATTGCGAACTTTATTTCAATTTTCAATTCAAAAGCTAGTCTGTTTCGAAAATGGTCAATTTTGTTCATTTACAAATTCGGCCGGGTCCCGTTACTAACTAGTCAAGAGCGTGCCAAGTGATGGGCTGCACATTATTGCTGTACCATCAGGCGGGCCAGCACGTTTGCCTTTATCCCAAATCTAGCGATTATAGTAAAATAGCCGTATATGATCAAAATTAAAAGAATAGTTTAAATTATTCTATGAATGACATCTCACGACCCTTCAGTTGGAAAAGCACTATGAGTTGGATTGTTACAATTCTAAGCAAAAACTAGGAAATCTAATTTAATTCCAGGCACACACTTTCAATCTGGCATATAAGCACATCAGTGCTTTCTAATCGATTACCAATTGTATGCTAATCCAAAACAACACACTGGCAACTGGGTCCAAAAGATGTCAGATGGAGGTGGATTAAGATTGATGTAAGAGTGCAAGGTTGAAATAGATTTTCCTGGTTTTTTTTTTAAAATTTCAAAAATGGACAAGATAGGCCATACACTTCAGAAATTTGTTATCAAAGTTATTAAAAATGGCCTGGATGACATGTGAGTTGGGTTTGTATGAAATAGCGGCTGGCAGGCCATCCAAGGCTGGAAGAAGACAATGGGAAGCAAGAAAGATAGGATTTGTCCCACTACCTAATCGTTTTATATGTGCTTCCTCATGATATAGTCAGTGAAAGTTCCTCATGCCAACATTTACTAAATGGATAGAGGGGAAAATATGGACACTATTTCCACGAAGGTATTGGTTACGGGCCTATCACCCCAAACCCGAAGGCCTATCACCCGAACCGAGGTTGTGAGTGGGGATAGCAGTGGCGCATCTTGGCCTGGGTGGGGGGGGGGGGGGGTAGGGAGCTTCCCACGGTTGCCAAAGGGGGGCCAAAAAGAAGGGATAAAGAGAAAAGAATGCAGGAAAGGGGAAAAGGAGAAGCTCAAGGGGATAAAAGGAAGGACAAGAAAGGGAAAGGGGGGGGAAGGATAAGGGGAAGGAGAAGGGAAGGAAAGAAAAAGAATAGAGACTAGAATGGGAGCGAAAGGACAAAAGGGAAATGAAAAGGGGAAGGGGACAATTAAAGGGGAAAGAGATAGAAAAAAGCTTATGGCAAAAACAAGGATGGACACAAAGAGAAAGTAAGAGGCGCAAAATTAGGGGAAAATGGGGATAAATTTTAAAGGGAAATCCGAATAAAACAATGTGCAAATCAAAATGAGGAAAAGAAAAGAGAAACGTATGACAAATAGTAAGGAAGTGGCGCCAAACAGCACAATAAGCAAGCAAATAATAGAGAAACGAAGGTGGGAAATAATTGGAAAGAAAAAGTGAACTAAGACAAACCAAAAAAGTGTGCAGACAAAAATGAAAGAGAAAAGAAAGAAACCGGAGGAGAAAGGAAAGGGGGCTGCAGAAAGGAACAAAGGAAGGGGAAAGAAAGAAAATAAGAAAAATAAGGGACATAAAAAGTAAGAGTAAAAGCATAAAAGGTTGAGAGAAAAGTTTAAGAATTAAAGGGGCGCTAAAATAGGAACAGATAATTCCCGTAATAATTTTGGGCGGAAGAAAAGACAAAAAAATTAGGGCTCGCCTCCAAAAAAAGCAACTGCAAATGAAAGCTTTGTTTCTTTCTTTCTTTCTTTGTACTGACACCACGTCCCAAGCGGAACAAAACGAGCAGGAAAAGGGTGCGCAAAAGATGTTTTAGTCCTAACTTGTAGATCTTAGTATTATGAAGGTGGTAACAGCTGTCTTGCAACTGTATGGGTCCCGTGATATCCTTGACAATGTTAGAGTGGGCAGTTGTCCAGTCTTTAGGGGTTCTAGGAAATAAGAGTACTTATTAGGCGTCAAACCGAGTATGTGTTCAATATATGCACGGATGTGCGATATTATGGTTGCTCTGGGTCCGGTTCAGGTAGTTTGAACTGGAAGTGCCAGTTGCCCCCTATAGCTTTAGTAATATGCACAGTCTTGAGATTTTGCGTCTTGTTGTAGGAGCATGTCCCACTCAATCTCCCGTGTAAGTTGTGAAACACTAGTTTGCCAATCGTAATTATTGTGTACTAGTCATTACTGCCCTTCTTTGTTTTTTCCTATTTATGTATGAGTTTCTTTGAAGTGAGGATCCAAATGGCTGAACAATATTCCAGCTTAATGGTCTTACTAGAGCGACATATGCAGCCATTTGTTTCTTTAGTACACATGCCCAAATTTCTTCTATGAACCCAAGGTTACTTGATGTTATGTAATTCTCCCCTTTATGTACGTCGTTCCTTTCCTCCGATCCTGTTGGATGTTCTACTCCCAAGTATGAATGCGACAGTGTTCCTGGATGTTGATTTTGGTGTAATTTGTTATTTGTACTTATGTGAGATTTGGTCGGGAATGCGAAGAACGTAAACATTTGTCTGGATTAAATCTCATTTGCCACGGCTCTCCAATGTGAAGTGTATCCGGTCTTTTTGGGGAGGGGTGTGTCCGAGAGATGGAAGTGATATTTATATAGACAACACAATCGTACTAGCAAAGAGTGAACGGTTGATTGCATATTATCATGTACAATCATTTATATAGATTAAATCATATGGACCCCGGACAGTCCCTTGTGGAACGCCTGATTCGACTTCTGCCCATTCGGAATATTTTACCTCCTACGACGACTCTTTGCTTCCGACTTTCAGGAAGCTGATAGCCAATCATTGATTTTACCATTAATCCATTTAATTTGTTTGCATTTGATAGGAGGCGGTTTATATGGGTCACTGTGTCAAATGCCTTTGAGAATCCATTATGATGACGTCAGTTTGTGTTTTATTATTTAATGAACGGTAAATCATGAACGTTTTTTGAATGAAGTTGAGTCTCGCAGGAGTGCCGGGTCTGAAGCCGGTGTTGTGATGCGTTTAATATTTCATGTTTACCAGTACTTCATCATGTGTGAGTGTATTATATGCTCAATTATTTTACATGTACCGATGTCGAGAAACAGGCCTTTATTACTTACTTTGGTTCGATTCACTTTGGTTCTCTACTTTGTCTTTCACTTTCAATTCACCCTTTATTGATATAGGAGAGATGTTAGCTGTTTCCCTCCCGGTGGTGCCTTCCCTATTCAAAGGCGTAACGTATGAATCGTTCCCCAAGTCAAAAATACCCCCATTTTTGCGTGGTTTCAAGTACATTCTAAGCAATTTGACCCCTTTTTTTACATGAACACGGGTACAAATTAACCTTGAAAACAACCCTTTTTTTGCATTGCAAGTACACTTTTACCAATCGACCCCCTTTTTTTATTTCAAGAACACACACAAAAACTGTTTTCTTTTCAAGATGAACTCTTTGTCCTTTTTAACTGTTTTAATAATACCATCTTTAGGCCTAATATATATGAGGAAACAAATACCATGGACAGAATTTAGTATTGTCCACCCCCTATGAATTCGCAGCCTCAACAGAATAAACTGCCCATTGAAGGAGTCATGGATTGCATGATACGATTCATCCCATCTTAAATGAATCTTTCCCAAGACCTGTGTCTTGTGTGAAATTCCTTGCTTGCGGTTTGCGCACATCAGTTTAGCCCTTATTAGCTGATGTTTCTTATACATATCCTCCTAGAGGAAAACGCAATATTTAACGGCATTTCTTGCCCTGGAGAGAACGGGGGCCCTTGCCTTTGTGGTCAGCCGCCATGCTTGCTTGCTTGCTGGAGTTCCCGCCTTTTAATTCATGCGCACCACCTCAACGGTGTAGATGAGACCTGATCAAACATAACAAAGATTGCATCAGTGTTGAATCATTACCATCCCGCCCCCATACAATCAAAAACGTTGACCCACCACCAAAAATAGTCAACACATATGTAAGTGACAACATGTAATAAGTTTCATAATATGACTGTTTTGCATGCATCTTCCATAAAGAGACATAATTGGAAATAAGTCGTCTGGCGACTTAAAATCCATCCATAAGAGCAACATGTATAAGTTCTAAAGGAAAGACTTTTAGCTTGCATGCCCCATATAAAGCTGAACATTTCTGAGTTCGCCACTACGACTTTCATAGGTCATAACTACCAAGTTGATTAATTGGTGGTTCTTCCAAGCATACGAATGCCTCTTTTCGCCAACATGTGATATGTATGAGTGAAATAATATGTATCTATTAGCAGTAGGGAAATGACATAATAATGTATATGCAAATAGAATAACTCAAATGTAGATATGCAGTTGATAATTAAGACTTATCTGACTAATCAGGACCACCTCCGTGTATGAATGCTATAACAAATCAAACTTGTTCCAGCTTCGATTTCTTTGTAGAGTGAAGCAATTCTGTGGAAGTCAAATTGGAGCTTGTCTAGTGATGTATGGGTACAATCCATGATTATTTGTAACAGGACCCTGAGCGTTGAATAGAAGTCCACACATTCCGTAAAAGAATCTCCAGAGAATCTTATGAAGCGCATCACAATAAGATTGGGGACTCCCCTCAAGCTCGCTACACAAACATCTCACACAAATTGATATGATGATTCTGAAATTATCATGATGAATTCATGAGTACCGCTGCCTGTCATGGTCCACAGACCGGCCTGGCATTATGAATCGCTTGATAAGAACCATGGAATAGCGGTCCCGCTACCTGGGAAGCCCCTTTAGGCAATGACATGAAATTAACAAACCGGGATCCACCTGAACTTTCCAGCGGAGTTGTCCCCTGCAGTTAGCGAATAATATTTTGGGGGCAAAAAACATGACAAAAATGTAATAACTGGATTAAATTAAAATCGAGAAATAGGTAGATTTCTCTAGGATTCACATTTTCGTGTTCACAAAAAAATAGCTAAAATATAACCCTTTTAAAAAATATAATCGAGTACATGTTGCCAAAAAGGACCCTTTTTGCAAAATCGAATCGCGACATTTATGTTCTCGAACATACTTTCAAAATACAAAAAAGCACCAAACAAACCAAACCTTTTTTTTCGCGAAAAAGGGAACGATCATGCGTACACATTGTCATCGAGTGACACCCCCGGGTTTCCAGTCAAATGGGAGATTTCCAGAACAATAACCTTTGAAAATACTGTTAAAACCGGATGTCATTTCATGGGCAAACTCTTTCATAATTTTTGGTGATATCCCGTCCGGACCACAGGCTTTTGTTTAGGATTTAATATCTTTTTAGGCAGCTTTTCAACTCCCTCCACCGAGACAACAATATCTGGGATTGGGGGAGGTTGAGTGAATCACAAAGAGGCATTTCTCCATGTTTTCTTTCTTTTAGTAAAGACAGTACTGAATTGAGCATTCAAAAGCTCAGCTTTTTTCCTTGTTTTCTGAAACCATTTTTCCTGGACTTTTAAGGCATGATGCCATGTATTAACTTTACGGAGGTTTTTTTTTCACGAAAGACCAAATTGTTTTTTTGGGATTCGAGACAGAGTTTTTTGATATAATTTCTGTGAATTGATCTTATCACCTTTGTGTGGTTCTTGTGCGTATCTCTCCAAATGAATGGAGAACTAGAAAGTCAAAATAAGTAAGTGGAAGGAAGTGTGAGTTCATTTCAGTATGCTTGAATATTTTTTTCCCGGATTTTTTCCAACTTGGGCTACTTGAAACTACTGAATTTCCTTGAGTTCCTTTGAAATTTACCCTGATAAAGCGCCCGTTGTGTGTGACAGGTATCCGTAGTATTTCTAGAACAAACCGCATCTGGCTATCGCTGGTCGGTCAGTACGCGGAGGATTGTCGTCCTCATTTGACGAATTTGAGATGGAGCCGGGGATATGGAGCTGAAGAAGCATCTCCCAATATCAGCTTAATATGCTCTCCTAAATTGTCAACAGTGATCGTCCATCGTTCCATCCAGTCAGCTTTGACTTGTGTAAATCTATTCATGAGGAGCGCTTTTAATAATCATAGATTTTACAACCCATTGAAATTTCTCACTGACACCGAATGTTGCTATCTCGGTTGTCAGACATGCTGAGATATGCTCCAAGATTTCCAGCTGAACTATCTACACTCACAGTTTTACAATTACTTTGAGAAACTGCTGATAATATTGTATCCGATAACGAATTCCTGTACGGCGTAACCTTATTTGCAGTCACTTCACGATTGACGAGTTCTGCTGTTCACCCCTATTTGTGAAAAATAAGTTCTAATATTCGAAAATCCATAGATAGATGCAACGTAATCCTCATTGCATACTCTGAACACACAAGTTCAACCAAGGTTACTGGTTTGTACAGTACAAAGACTAGTAAGTCGACCACACCCAACGCTTGATTGAGCGGTCCTTTTCCCACTGCACTGTCAATATGTGATGCTACACCGCACATGCATTCCACAAGACTCTCAATTGAATCAACTAAGGTCAGTTGTTTATATATTTTTGTCTTCTGGGGGCATGCTTAAAGGTGCATTTCGTGATTTCAGCACCTTCCTGTTTTTAATCATTGATCACTAAGATATTCCTGATAAAAGCTTATTCTCAAAATTTGAGGCGATCCCGATCTTGCGGTTTTGTGTTATGAGCCGTCGCTCGTTTCCACTGTCCCTAGGCCTACGTTGCTGTAATTTAACGGTTCATCGACTTTATTCCGAAGCTGCATTAATCCGAGGTGTTTTTTCCGAATTGATCAAGAGCTCTTCGTTATTCCCAAGGTGTGTTATTCCGACATGAACAAGAACTTCGTTATTATTTTCCGAAGGTGTGGTTAATTCCGAATTTAGCAAGAGCTGCGTTATTTCCGAATTGAGCAAGAGCTGCGTTATTCCGAACTGAGCAGACTTCGTTATTCCGAAGGTGTGGTTATTCCGATCGAGCAAAGAGCTAGTTATTCCGTTAGCAAGAGCTGCGTATTTCCTCCGAAGCGAGCAAGAACTTGCGTTTATTCCGAAGGGTGTTATTCGAATCCAGCAAGAATCTGCATAATTTTCGAATTGAGCAAGAGCTGGGCGTTATTCCGGATTGAGCAAGAGCTGCGTTTATCCCGAATCCAAGCAAGAACTTTGGCGTTATTCCGAATTGAGCAGAGCTGCTGCTTTATTCCAATTGAGCAAGAGCTGCGTTCTTCCGCTTGAGCAAGAGCTGCTGTTATTCCGAATCCAGCAAGAACTGCGGGTTCCGAATTAGCAAATGCTTCGTTATTCCGAATCTAGCAAGAGCTGCGTTATTTCGAATCCAGCAAGAGCATGTGTTATTTCCGAATCCAGCAATAGCTGCGTTATTCCGAATCCCCAGCACATCTGCGGTTATTCCTATCCAGCAGAAGCTGCGTTATTCCGAATTGAGCACCAATGTACGTTATTTTTGGAAAATGCCGTTTTTAGTGATAGAGAAAATACTTAGGGTCAGCGAGCGAGTAAGTGTCTGATTAAGAGGGTGATTTAGTGGGTGATTGCGGGTGTAGGCCTATATGTAGTTGAGTGGGTGCCAGCTTGAAATAATTAATCAACATTGATTGATTTACCTATTTGGGCACTGCATGTTCTTGGAAATTGTATCCGTTAGCTAAATATTCCGTATTTTTTTCGCTTTTCCACGGGAAAAAATAGGGAATGTTCCGTAAGCACAAATAAATTATTTTCTCCGGTAATTAATAGTGTGATTACATACAGCTTAGTCAACTGCACCCACCAAACAAAACCTACATATAGGTCCCACATGTCTGGGCAAATCCATTAATATAGTTTCCAGACTTAGATCTAGGCAGGAAATGATCCCTAATGGCCCTCTTACTCATATCATTTGAATCATTTTGTATACTGCTTGAAAAAAAAAACAACGTTAAAAAAAACCCAATGTTATTTCTGAGATGAAACACGTAACCCTAGTCTTAATGCCCATGATATACTACCATTCGCAAGCAGCGTAGCGATTTTTTTATGACCATCACTTCCTTCCGCGGCATATTGGAAAAGCGACTGCCGAAATTTAATCGATAAGTCGCTTGCATACCCAAGCGACTTGACGCAAGCCCACGCAAGCCAGTTTGACTTGACTTCAACTCAATCGCTCCGACGCACCCAGCGAAGTTGGACGCTGAAGCGATTGACAAACCGCTACAAGCGTTTTTTCACTCGCGATTTTAACAGTCGCACGCTGCGACAGCAAGTATATCATGGGCCATTAGTGGAGGGGGGGGGGGGGTCAACCTCGTAGTTTTTTTTTTAGGCAGTGGTGTCCCAATAAAAAAATACACCCTATTTAAAAAGTGCCCCTCTTTTTCACAGTTTCAAAAAATCTACTTTTTTCAAAATTTTGCCATTTTTGGAAAGTGTGATTCGTTAGCTTTCCAACCCAACAAACAAACAAACAAAACAACAAACAAAAAAACAACAAACAAAACAACAAAAAAAAATACACGTACGGCAAGTTCAAGGCAAATCTAGCTGCAAGATGAACATCTAGGAAATTGCCTAAACCCAACATTAATTTTCAGGACTACCACTCTTTCCCAAAAGAGATTATGAAACTTATATCATAAAAATCAAAATCAAATTATAAAGAAAGCCTACAGGGAACAAACCAATATAGACAGACAGAAAGAATGAAATGAAAGAACGAGAACAAAAACTCTTCACTAAATAAAGCCCCCCCACTACCTCCTGACCCTGACAAAATTAAAAGTGGGTTCCCTTTTAAAGTTGGCCTTAACTTCACAACCCCATGTCCGATGGAGAAAATTTTTTTCGTTTTTTTGAAAGCCAGCGAATCACAGCTTTAAAATGTCCTGGATTTACAACTAAAATTTTTTTAAACTGTAAAATAGGGCGCTTTTAGGGTTCGGGTAATTTATTGGGATGGGACAAGCCATGTACCAATAAACGATTTTTTTTTTCCCGCCAAAAAAAATCGGTTTAAAAATGTGTAATTGTTTTGGGTCGTTGCACTCATTAGGCAAAACAATGAACCGTCGGGATGTATGTAGGGTAGGATGGGGTTGATGGGTAGTGTGAGCCGTCAAATACCTTAGGGAGAGGGTTTGTTTCACCCATGTCCTATACTTTTTAAAGCAACTAAAAAATATGCTCTTACCGCCTTATTTTAGTAGATATTGCATTTATATTTAGCGTTAAGAAGTCATTTTCATAAGATTTCATCCAAAAATCTCGATCAAAATGGGATTGGTGAACATTTTAGCGACGATCAATTTTTTTCTATACTTGTACAAAAATGATTTCTTGATTTTCGCGAGGGCCGCTGTCATTATGACGTCATAGAACCAAACCCGGGGGATCTGGTACTTTATCTGATTCAGACTTTATGGAGACTCTAAGCTACCACTACCGTAGAGTACTTTGAACGCCTTTGATTTGGTTGGTCGAACTAGTTAGTAATTTTCCTCACTTAGGCTTAATGATAGTTTGTTTGTTTTTTGTTTTTCTTGATGATAAAGCTGATACTATAAGCAATATTTTCTGATGAGAACACTTTCGTAGGTTGTCAACAACGCATACACAACGTCAATACTTTTAATAATTAACTGCTAATAGGTGAATTTTTATTATTTTGGATGTGCTTGTTGTATATTTTAGAATTCTTATGCTGTCTTGTAGTTATGGTGCCACTTAATGTTTTTTCCTGTATTGTAATTGGATCCCTTAAGACTAGCATTCTATATGGGTACCCATCTGCTATATTCTTTGTCTGTTCATTGTTTTTGTGATGGCATAGAATTGAAATAAATAAATAATAAATAAATAATAATAATACCTGTCAATAGCCTTAGACAGGTGTTTTGCCCAATTAATCAGTTTTCATAGATGGTAAAACCCTAATGGGTAACCAAGTACCCTGACCCAATCAAATTATATTGATATGGCGGCATCAAGAATTTGGTTGTTTTACTGACAATGAAAATAATTTATGTTTAAAACAAAAACAAAAAATCACACAAAAAAACCAAAATAGGGCGCGGTGACGTCTTTTGAACGCAACATATCCCGAATATATTAGGAGTGGGCTATTTATGGGTGGTTTCTTGTTTTTTCTTAGGGCTGGGTTTTTTTGCATGTCATTTGCCCCTATCTCAAACATGAAATGGCATAAATTTTTTTACCTCGGGCTAACAAAAATGTGCATAGCAAAAATCCAACATGGCTGCCGTTGAGCAGCACAACAACTCTTTTATTCGGTATCTTGTTTATTTTTCTCCTTTTTGGCCTTTTTTGCTGCCTAATTATATTCGTTGAAGTCAACAATGGTCATTGGTTAACATTTTTTAATTTGATTTTTTTTCAGAAACAGCCCGGGGGATGATACTTCAAAACAATTTTTATTAAAAATACATTTTTCTTCAATAATGTTCTTGTCACTGAAAGAACTACTGTATATGCAGGTCTGTGTATCGAAAAGGGTAGAAATAGGGGACTTTTATCCTCGTAAAAACACAAGGGGCCATTAACATTGGGACCCCTCTCAGTGCCCACAAAGCCGGAAATTTGGCATCTACATCAACAAACCTTTTCATAAAACAGGTCATCTGAGATACCCGCGGGCTAGTTCGTTTTAGAGCGACGTCGAAACGACGTGGCACGTCGAAAATCGGTCGACGGTTTTTATAAATTTACGTCCGAAAATGCAAATTGGATCGACGTTTTAAGAACGACCTCAAATCGATTTGCATTTCGACATAATAGTGTGTAAATTTCTAAAACTCTCGACGTCTTTTCTACGTTCCAGCGTCGATTGCCCCTGGGTAACCGTCTGTCACAAACACCTCCACTCTGTTAAGAACTTACCGGTTTCTTGCTATTAATTATTTTAAAGTTCAAAAATGTTCTCAGGCCCCTCAACTAGGTGTACGGTTTTATTAAAAGTGATTTGATTACAAGGTGAAAATCTAGCTGCTGTTCAAAGTTTGAACGCCCTCTGAAAAAATGTATTTAAAATACAGCTATTCTAACTACCAAATATAGCATAGAGAAAGGCATGCTCCATAACAAAATAAAATAGTTTGCAAAATCACCCGGTTTAAGGTACCAAAAAACCCGCTTAGCCTACGGAGGGATTGTCTCTGCCACGCCTGCATAATCGCTGCCTGTAGACTCCGTGGGACAGCAATATACAGTCTTGTCAGAAAAGATATAGCAAGGTTTCTGATTGGCAGCTTAACCCCCGGATCCTACCGTGATTTTTGTTTAATCAGGAGCTTGCTTGACCTTAAGGTATCTCATTCTCAAACTATACCGTAGGAGTGATACTGAGACTACTTAAAATCTCGAGCTATACAACATTGGCAGCAATTGACTTTTCCTTCCGGATCAAACACGAAACATGAAATAGAGTGGAGTTTCAGTTTTAAAAATCATTGGGGGTTCCCTTGGGTGGGTCCCGTGTTACAAAAATGCCTTGGTATATTTGGGGTTAAGCAATAATCCTTTCGAAAGTATTTTTAAAACTCAATGAAGAGGTTAGAGGTCATTAAGGTTCACCGTCATCTGGTATGTGAGGGTCCCTCTCTTGTAATGTTTGTGACCAAGTCTGGAGGTTAAAGGCGTAAAGACTGATTTTAAATCATCTATGTTTATACTTTGTTTTAAAAAAATACCAGAAAAATCCGTTCCAACTGACCAGCAGGGAACCGAAGGATGGGTCCGAAAGGATAAGTCAAGAGGCACTAAAACAAAAAAAATGGCCAACGCAAATAAAGGTGGACTCAACAATCACATCAATGGTAGGAACACAATTAAACAATTGAAATTATTAAAAACCCGACGTTTCCAAAGGAAAACCCTTTCTTTTTAGGAATTCAAACATAGATAAATTTACAATATTCTTGTATGTAGAGACCCACTCTATTGCATGGACGTTACGTAGATTCTTATTCTGACTGGGGGGGGGGGGTTGGGAGATCGCTGTCGCCAGACAAGTGTGAGCGCCCTATGGGGCCAGGGAAAGTCTGATGGCGGGAATGTACCACCCCCACCCCTACCCCCCATTTAAGGGAGCTTCTAAATTTTGGAATTTTGAAACCAAGTTAATGCAATAGTTCATACTTAGTAGCATAAATCCCACTGGGATCCCCATCAAGAAGTTTGATACTTTTTTGAAGAAAAAGGTGCAATTCTAGGTAATTTTGCTATATCAAGCAAAAAGGCACACACAGCCTGAAACATTGGGAACATGGGGGGAGGGGGTTACTCTCACAAAATCGTACGTGTGCCTGGTGGACCTCAAAATGCTGACTTTCTCTCATACCTTGTTGGGGAATTTAAGAAGACCCCGTCAATATACCAACCTGTAAAATTACTCTACCCTTTCCTATACCACATTTAACGAAATCACTCATTTTTCATTGATTTTACTAATTTTTCATTGATTTTTCATTGAATTTTCTCATTAATTTAAGATAAATAAAACAGGTGGATCAAAATCTTTCTCTTAGAAAGTGTACCCTTCAGTATATTCCATCAAAAAAGGGGCATTAGTAATACCCCTTTTTATACCCCCCATCGATATACTGAATTTGGCAAAAAAGGCCCAAAACTCAGGCATATATCCGGAACGTATAACAAGACATACTGAGAAACCCCCCCCCCACGTGGCCCAGATATGTATGTAATCGGGTTTGATCGGCAGCATTAGAAATCGGCGAGTTTTCTATGGAAACGCGCGTTCAATCAATCTCCAGCACGCACAAATCGCGCGACCTATCTACGTTGGCGTTTTCGGGGTTCAAAATGACATCGCATTTGACGCATAGAAACATTTTACTAAACGCGACTTGATTCCGAATCATACGGTAAATACCGATTAGTACACTATCTGTGCCCAGTGGCGACAAACCAAGAATGGGCGGACGTCCCAAATCCATTAACCGTAGGCCGATAATTTTTCTTATATATTAATTTCGCTATCTCAATGCGCATTGGTCAATTCGATCCCGCCTGTTAAAAATTTGAAGCCCTCGCATTTACATATAGTAGGGATCCACGGGTGACAATTTGTGAGGGAACCCACTCAAAAAAAGATACACTAAAAGGTTTGAGAATGTTTTCGGACAATTTCGAGGGTGCTGCTTCCGAATATGCACCATGCAAAATTGTGAAGTTGTGGAAAGTGGAATGTTAAAGGGGAATTCCCGATTTTCCTTTCCTCCTTTCCTTATTTTTTTTAAATATAGCTTTAAAAAATCATGTGCAGAGTCCACTATTTGACCTAAAGGTTTAAGAAGTGTTTTATGTTATTTGGAGGGTGTGCTTTCAAACAGATACCCTACAAAATCACCTCATTGATGGAACGTGGATTTTTTAAAGGGGAATTAATCCCGATTTCCCTTTATTTTTACATTGCGTTTATCAAACCAATCGCAATATCCACTAATCTTCTTTCAAGAAATATTATCTGCATTTAGATAAAAATCATCTTTCAAAGAACAAAGGGAAATAAAGATAGATCCAAAATGACGCAACCAGTGGGGGAAGGGCAAGCAACCTCAGTCAGTATTTTCCCTTCCTTTTTCCTTCCCCCCATGAAGCACGGTAAAGAAACAAATTCATTGGGGAATATGTGTTTGCCCCTCCCCCTCACCTGCTCTTGCCCCTCCTGCTTCCGTCCCCAAATAAAAAAATGTCTGGTTACACCACTGGATAATAATCAAGAAAATAAGTGGGCATTTTGGTGTTTTGCAATGCGGTCATTACCAGAGCTCGTCACAAACTTTTGGATCACTCTTCACTGGTTGCCTGTTAATCTTTGAACACGGCGGGACTCCAGTTGCTCAAGATCAAAATTTGTCTTATTTTTGTTAAAAAAAGGTCAAAATTATTAATTTTCCGGGGCATTCGAATCGGAGCGTGTCAGTAAACCTCGTACCAGCGTTATTTGGATGCAGATCATTTAACGTCATTGGTCCCACGCTCTGGAATAAGCTTCCCCATTAACATTATAGAGATCAACCTTCCACCAGTGTCTGTAAGCGGGTCCTGTAAACATATATCCTAATGCTTATTTGTTATTTTTCGCTCATTATATGCTGTATGTGTTTTTTTTTTTTATAAATTTTGTAATCTGTTTAAGTATTGGGTTATTTGTTATAAGGCGCTGTTTTCTGTACAACACCATACGCTCCCATCGTAAATCGTTTACGATATGCCAGTATTT